>CACRXP010001762.1:0-15444 GCA_902702965.1 Spirometra erinaceieuropaei
GGTGAACATAATCAATTATCCGCCGTAAAATATGTCCTCCATGCTGTATCCAGCAGTAGCCACAAATTCCCATTTCAGTTCATTTTTGGCAAATGGAAGATCAATTTTTCGCGATTGCATGTCAGTGAATAGTTTTTCATCTTAAAATGGGTACTGAGGAACAGTGAGCAAGAATGCAAGCATCCGTCTATTATTTTATGCGAAACAAATCCTTATTATGAGTGCATTCCAAATTCAGGATTTCAGCTTTACACTGATATGGTCGGTTTTTAAACACTGTCCACAACCGTCGTGATTGGTGGCAAATAACAAACTTTTTCTGGCCTTATGAAATCAGTTTAAGGCTTAACTTCTGGTGTATTCCTATCATGAATAAGAACCACCGCGTAATTCTGATCAGCCTTGGTCGTTGATCGCTTCTCAAAATGATGTCTCACATTTACAGCACTTTTAGATATTTCCGCCAACTTGTTGGTGTACGTAACGCGCACCTAGAGTAGCGGTGATCCAGGGTACGATCGTATGAATTCCAACCGCCCCAGGCCACATGGCCCACCCTTCACTATGCGATCCCCCCAAGTAAGTCAATCTTGTCCGTTAAGGGGACTGAAACGGCTTGTCCCATTAATTCCGCCGTGAACATGTGCACAGTAGGATTGGGACAACACGCATGGGCACCTCCACCGCAGTTTGTGGTCTGATAATTGTTTCACTACCTGTTCAGAGGGGACATGCGTCTCCAATCCAGACCTACGGCCTGACAACCACCGCCGGTACCCCCCTGAACACGTCCGCGTGCGCGGTGTCGTATGTCATCCCAACCCTGCTCGAGGCTTGGCCGTATTATTCATCGAAACGCCCCCCCCCCGGCACCTCACCCTTCTGTAAATCAAACATGGACTTCAGAGCAGCTCTGTTCAACAAACCCTATCAAATTCGACGGCGTAAAGAGGAGGGGCCAAGTGGGGTGTTTGTCGAACACCTGTTGAGACTAAAGGGCTCTGGGCATGGAAGGTTTTGCCTATCTGTCCATCTGCCCCCTGATGCTGGGCGGAGTAACCAATACGCAGTCGTGGGTGATTCCGTCATCCTAATCTAAAGTCCGTTCTTTCTCAAGCGGGCCTCTTTTTAAATGCGTGCGATAGAGATATCTTGAGATAGCGCCTGTTATGTTCTGTCCATCTTTGCGCACACAAGGAAAAAGCCCAGTTTGTTCCCACGGGACCAGACCATTTCCCGATGTGTAGGCGTGTTGCCATCGCGCTTTTAGTAGGAGCATCGAAAAGGCCAGCTGAAACACAGGATCTCTTTTATGACCACGAGAGCGGGGAAGGGGCCAGAGCTTTAAGGGCCTCATGCACACATGCGGAACGTGTTTTGAACACCAAAGCTTGAAGCCCAGATGCAGTAGTGCCTTGGTGCTGACATCGCTAGTGTATTCACAGCACGCAAGAGTACACGCCTCTGGTCTGTAACGCGCTAGCACAAGGCAGAGGCTGAAATGCACAATAGCGAAAATAACATTCATTCGAGGCCCAGTTACACACTATGACCACCTCTCTGATGGGAGGTGAATGTTGGGCGTTGCTACTGCACGAGATTTGACTGTTGGTCCACACAACCCCTATCGAGCAAAGATTCAAATACATAGCAGTCACCTAACAGACCTCTCGAAATTGGGAAGGGCCTGCTGAATCATGCGTATTTTTGTCCATCTAAGCACGCATGTTATTTACTTTTGTGGACACAGCAAACAAGGCCAGCAAGCCTACTCGTTGACCAAGCCTATTTCCGCCCCTGTTTTGCCCTGACTAGCCGTTATGCGGTTGACAGTTGCGCTGTAATTGCTTTCGCCGGGTCTTACCTTATGTCGATGTGTAGACGAATTGAAAGTTCTAGAAGAATTCATTGGTGTTAAAATCACTTGTAATAACTTTTTCTCGCAGTGATTTTCTCTTACTATTTATTTGGGAATTTTTATTTGATTTGTTCAAATTTCTGAATCTTTGGCGCATGCACGAATGATCCGTATTTTTAGAAGTTTAGGTAGGCTCCTGTGGATTGCATTACGAGGTCTTGCATCCTACGTAAGCGAAAACTGCATACAGTAACATAACTCAGTGAGCCACATGCCAATTATTTGAGAAATTACTGGATCTTGATAAATATTGGGAAGTCGAAAGACCATTCGCGATTTTCGTTTTCGCATGAAGGTATACAGTTCGTGCCACTAACTGTGGGTTGCAAAATTTTGTAGTCCGGTAGCCGAAAATCAAGCAGAGACAACAATCAAATGAATTCAAAAACACCGTGACAATCGATGTTTCAAAGGCTGGATGTAAGGGCTAATTAACAGCGTCGTTTAATGCTCCTTTGCTCTTTCGTGGGCACAGCCTATAGACTTTTTTCAGGCGCAATTAATCAGGAAAAGCAATTTTGCTCTCATCTATAATAGATTTCCATGACTCTGTAGTCAGTTCTTTTGGAGAGGGACTGAGGCTGTGAGTCGGTCAAATTTTTCCACGAAAATATATGCACTCTTCAAACCTCTGACTTATTGACTGCTTGTCGGTACGTAATCCCCTGTATGAGCTGTGGACCGAAGTCTCATGATAAAACAGATTTAGCGTAAAGCACTCGATAGATAGAAGAGATTCTAATGACATGAAAATCAGAAAATCACCGAGGCTGTTTACACAGAGTGGGCGGAAGATCGCTGTCGTTGCTACAGCCGCAGTCAAGTTCCTAATCTATTGCAGAACTGAGTCAACTTTTGACTTTTCAAAATTTCATATATTCGCTTCGTCATCGTCCGCAAGCACTTCGAAAGTGTGTTCCCTTTGATCTGTGACGAGACAGCCCGACCGTCTCATTCCTGAGAAAACGAAAGCCACCTAAATTTCCTCACCTCTCATCTTTCCTTGTCACTTCGAGCGTTCCGAACGATGTTGTCCACCTTGTGCCCCGCAGAACGCTGAGCTCAAGACGGCGGTTTGTTCGCTGAATAGTTTGTAATTATGGCGGGCTTGCGTGGCATCTGCCGCATCCTCTCCTCCTTCAACCAAATATTTCCGCTGGAAAGACTCATTTTCGACGACCGGAGGTGAGTTTCGGTGCAAGTGGCTGACAGAGCACAGTACCTCGTCTGCATGCGTCAGCTATCATGCGGTCCACCGCATAATACACAGGGTTTCACTGAAAGGAGCGGCTCGGATCTCACATGAGTGGGAGTGTCGCATTAAGAAGGGGCCATTGAGCTTCATTCACATTCCACCAGCCAGCCACTTCGTACGCACTGGACTGACCGCGAGGACCGGTTGGTAACCTTCCAAGCCGCAAGCATATTGTTATGGCTTCAAAGCCCATCAGATTTATTCTGAGGGGGAATACAGTCAGGTGTCATAGGAATGGAGCTCTTAGAGTCGGTCGCACTCTCTTTTCCTCCTCTCATGCACCAGTTGGCTGTCTGAACCCGTCAGTCACTGCGTCCCTGGAATTGGCCGCAGTGACTGAGAAAGCAGTCTATGTGTTCCTCCCACGAACTGACGAATGAGTCATGCACAAGAGTACAGCAATCGACACTCCTCGCACTTGTGTGAGGGGTGTATGTTCTGTACAGTTGGTGGGTAATTTGGGGCAGGCCTATTTCTGCTCTGGGTGTTGGGGCCTGGACTACGGGGCTTCACGTCAGATTTTCATAGACGCATACATCAGTGTGTACAGTTCAAGCAGATGCAACGAACGTATATTGATGCTTCTGGCACTTATTCGCCAATATCACTACGATGGATTCAAAGTAACTGACCAGAGCAAGGCGTGGTGCGAAGATATACAGTCTCAATGGAGACAAGTTGGGATTGTGGCCGAATTACTAGTTGAGAGGGTGGTTGTGGTAGCGATGGTGGCAGTGGAGGTTGTGCTACGTGGCGAAGCGTCAGTAGTGTTCATACCTGTGGTGGTGGGGTGTTGTTTCTGGTCGTCGTTGCCGTTGCCGCCGGCGGCGGCGGGAGGCCTGTGTTATTGATAAGGGAGGTGATGGCGACTGACAGGGTATCGGGACTTTGCTTGTCAATGGTAGTAGTCGTGGTCGTCGAGGTCATGGGAAAGACGCAGGTGACGGAGGCGGTTTCTGTGGCAGGAGGAGGGGCGCCGCACTGTAAGGGCATTGGGCCCGAAGGTTCCGACGAGGGCGACCCGTGTGATGAACGCCCGCTGACATCGTGGACATGAGGGAAGGGGTCTGATGGTGGGGTTGTTGGTCCGCGAGAGTTGAGACATGCGGGCCGCTCTTCTGGTCTCGCAAGAGACGATTCGGTTGGTTCCGGAGATTACGGCTCCAGTCCTCACTGCTGTTCTCGAAGTCCGTGGATCCTAGGCGTGATCGTCCCAGGTCTCGGGGTTAAGTTTGTAGATCAGTGGGGGAATTTTTTAGTGTTCTTTTAACGCCATTTTTGTTCTGTCAGCAAGCACCTGTGACTATGTCCCTGTAGAATAGCCGCTCGGGTGCGCGCTTGCCATCCATCCTCAGGACATGTCCGCCCCTATTGAACTTGGCTTGTCCCAACATGGCGTAAATACTGTGGATTCCGATTTCTTCCATATCCTCCGCGTGTGGGATTCCGTCTTTTCACCTCGGCTTCAATATTCTCCGGAGGCAGTTCAGGTGATAGTGGTTCGGCTTTCTCGTTTGGTTCTCATGCATTTTCCAAGTTTCTTTAGTACAGAGGTGCTGTTAGTATGACGTTTCGGTACATTTGAATTTTCGCACTTACTTAGAGTCCAAGGCGATTTCAATCCGAGTCCTTTTACTAATCGCGAGCCTGACTGACTCGGGAGATCTGGTGGGCTACGTCCCCTCAATTTTCGACATTCTTTGAACTTGTACCTCGTAGGAAGTTGGATTTGTCCACTGATGCCAGTTGGGCTCCATTGTAATCCGCGTTGGGCGCCGGTTGCTACTTGGACATCATCTTCTCTATGTTGATGTCGATTTCAGAGTTGGAGCAGCCATGATCGAAAAGGTTCACACTCAACATAATTTCCTGTTCCGTGCTGTTGTTTAGCGTGTAGTGAATCGGAAGTGGGATGCCTTGGACGGTGGTTTTGAATACCCCAGAGGAGCTTTTGAATGAGTATGTTAAAAAACCTTACCCTTGATTCGGTAGCTGATGTCGATCCCTGATCGCCCCCTCAATGCGATAAACGTGAGGCTGAATAGGCTAGGAGCGAGAACGCTGTCCTGATTTGCTTTCCACTGGTTACCCCAAGGGCCTCAGCGATTGGCCCCCGTCCTTCGTAGCGCGAGTCATTATTCCATCGTGATGTGTGCGCTGAATTTGGCTAAAATGCTCCGGACATCCAAATTTCAACATGCTGCTCTTTTGCGCGCAGTTAATACAGTGACCAGTTTGAGCGAAATAGAAGGTATTTTAATTGTTTAGCATAAGCAAAGAATTCTGACTAGTTAACTTCGCTATGGATCATTCAGTTGGAGTGTATACGCTCGGGAATAACGGACTTCAGGACACTGCCATCTGCAGGACAGAAACGAAGAGCGCAAAATAAAGTCTTACCGACTGCTTTCTGGATGTTGGTCAGTTTGGCGCAGCCAGGAGGTGAAATTCAAGATCGGCGTGTAAAAACCCCTGAAGAAAACTCTGAGGTACGTGGGTTTTACCCAATGAGGGAGTACACTGCGCGTCTTTCTTCTCGATGCCCGAATACTTTCTCTTCCTCTAGCTTTGCACGAGAGCTCAAATCCTTTGAGTGTATTTCAACGGCTCTAATCAGGGTCTTATTTATGGCAAAGGACAGAGCTTTAAAGAAATATGTCTTGGTAAAGGTATAGGAAACAATTGCAGGGTTTGATGAATCGTACTCGCGTTTTGCCAATGGTGAAAATCTTCCCTCGTAAGCGTCGACCTAAGACACCTGGATATATTTTGTTAAAATCTGACAGCACAATCACTATTACGAGTGGACAGGTGCCCGTAAGACTCCCAAACGTATATATATATAAGGATACAAACCTCTGCGGAAAGCTTAGTGCTCCGTTGTCTGAAGGTGGGTGAAGTCATATGGTAATCAAGGCGTCTATCAAGTGTCCTTTTTGACTGAAACTGCGCAGAGATTGTATTCACATGGAACTCCAGCAAGACAAACTTGCGTTCTGGCTGATGGTAAATGTTCTGGACTATTTGAAGGCATCAACATCAACAGCTCCTTAATTTCAACTTTTTTTCTTCTGTCGCACTTTGGACCGATAGTGCAGACGCCCGGCAAAGCCGTCGTCAGTTTTGCGTACGTAGCTGGTGATTGACATGCCTCTATGGATCAGATGACAAGTCCGGTTCGGGCGATTCATTGGGGGCCACAAGTCGATCCTTATTGTCCTGCGTCCCAAGGGCATGCAGGTTGACAAGCTAATGGGAAGTACGCGCAGTTCTGTCCTGGCGACAACCCAAAAGTCAGCTTCAGGCGTGACTAAGGCACTTTCTACGAGAGGACAACTTGACGGCAGTGCCCGCCGTGGCGAAGGTGAGCGTTTTTAATCGCAACGCAGAAGGCCCTAAAGACGATACAAAAAACCGAATAAACGACGTTCTTTGACATTTCAGGCGAAGGAGGCGAATTGAATCTCGAGCTTTTTCATAAATCATCGGACACGATCAAAACAACTAACCCATCATCATAGCATGTTGACTGAAAATGGCCTGTGAAATTGCTTACATAGAATTGCGCTAAAGTAAATAATACTAAGAAATGCAGTCAACGTTATCTCTGTCCACGGCAAGAGCATGTTTGATGACGACAAATTGCAACACGACGTCCCTCTGAAACGCCCTGAAGAAAATGGTTAAGAAGACGGGCATTTAGCGACAGTGGGTACAGATTGAACCCCCAACGGGAACCTGGCAATTACGGTAGAAATTGTACTCCATAAGAAAACTGTCACCTGCATTCTAGGACTGTTTGACATTGGTCTAAAACAGCTACCTTAGATCGCTAACAAAGACACGATGACAATTAATCGCGATGTCCAGAAATGGATTTAATATAGGTACCACCAACTGATGCTATTGGGTTGGCGGCGTTGCCAGTCAACCAAGGCTTTTACGGTCGTACATCTGTATGGCAGTAACAGAGACTTCCACGCTTATCTTACTGCAGCCTCTATCGAGGGCTCTAGAACATCAAACTGCAGTCGGTTTGATGTGATTAATAGTCCTTCAGTTGGTGCTGCTGACGCGCCTTCTAGTAAGAATTGACGACAAGGCTATGCACGTGAGATCAGTTCACGACCAACAAGAGTAGAGCATTTATTGAGTTATATCTAAATGTCTTTAGTCGTAATAATAGGAAAAATATTTCCACACAGTTTTTGAGCTTTATAAATTACATTTTAACTAGTAATTTTAAATACAGAATCATTCTGAAATGCAGATTCATGCTTCCGGGGACACGACAAATGTGCTTGGGATTAGTGGGTAGTTGACCCCGATATTCCACAGCAATCTGTCCTTACCCCGATAGGGGCTTTCAAATATACGGGACCTCTTGGGTAGTAGGCCGGCCAAATATGTACAAATTGACGTTTCCTCACTAAGGATATACAGTCTTGCCTAACGCTTCAAATTCATGCTTAAACCCATAACCGGAGAAAGCATCAGATGCGGTTAATTCATGCACAAGGCCTTGCAGTATTCGTAGGAGGTAGTTGCTATGCCGACGCATACATAACAAAATTAACCGCTATTCCTTCATCGCAGATTGTTTCTCCTGGTGCGCGGAAGGGGAGAGTCATGAATTCTGCCATGTATGCGGTTGCGCAGCGACTGCCTCCTATAAATACTGCAACCCCGTCGGCATGAATTAGCCGCATTCGATGCCACCTTCGCTGATCTGTTCGACCATAAATTCGAAGGGTCGGGAAAGTAAGTTCCTTGTTCCAGCGACCTTATCTACTACTTCTCAGTCCTTACGCCTATCACCCATCACCAAATTCGCAGTGAATGCTTACTGTGTAGCAACTGCGATGAACGGACATTTCGTGCAGAAAGTTGGAGGACTTTATGCTCTCACCTCTCGCATTTGCTAAGTCCACTTTCAAGGCCATGGTTAAAAACCCCGATGGATGCTTGCTGTCTGGAAGCAGTTGATTGGGTGTCAATAAAGTTAAAAGATAATGTCGTTCAGCCATCCGTTTCGACTGCAGAACGGAAGTGGACATTTTCGCTTTGACCTGGAGCTACAAGTATGAGTTCCTCATAGGTAGCCGTATAGAGTGTAGCAGGACACAGAGTACTCCAGATCGCAACGGACAATATATGTGCCTGAAACACACAAAGATTGAATCTGGCTTTAGAATGCTCTGCGAATTTAAATTGCAGGTGCCCCCACGTAGCTCGACTATGGCTGATGGATAATGGCAAGGATGCTAGAAGCAGTCAATCTGGTGTTTCATATGTCTGTCGGTAACACATTGTGACCTTCTGCTTCTTCTGCTCTGTCCATGAAACTGTGAAATGTTGATTGCGGTAGGTTTCAGGTCACACGATGTAAAAGTAACATAATTAGGCAAAAACTATCGAAACCGATAGGGATGATGTGCGAACTCGCAAAACGCTATGCGGCACGTATAACTGGTCCCTTTCAGAGTTTTAAGGGAAGTTTGGATCTTAACACAAACTCAGAAACTGCCAACTGAGGTCGTGGGAAAATTTCGGATAAATACAGTTGAGCTAGTCGACAGAGCTTATCTCGGTTGTCATTGTGCTCACCTTGACTCCTCTTATCGTTTTATTGCAATGTCAAACTGATTTGGTGGGACTGCGGTGGGTTTGTCCCCCATAAATTCATTAAACACTGCAGATCAGTTTTTGGCAATTGATAATGCAGTTTCAACCTTGTGAAGCTAGTACGCCAAACGTTTAACCTTTCTAAAACGATTATTTTTTGTCGAATGTGCAATTCCTCGACTACAAAAACTGTTCGGCCCCCACCAATAGCAAAGTATGCACACGCGGTCGTGCCTATGTCTGATTCTCGGGCAGGTGGGTAGGTGAACAGTAGTCTAGCATTTCCCTTCACTTTACTACATGTAAGTGACTCCACACACAATAAATACTTTTAGAACTGGTCTCCAACAGTTTCTTTAACCGGCAACCCATAGAACTTGAGGGACGCCTGCTGCATGTGATATATTCGAAGCCCACATCTCCGGACTTGAACTCTACAAATGAGTTCCATAGTGATACATTGTTCGTTTCACCTCCGACAAAAGCTCTTGTTCTATCGCAAGCTGCCTCCGTCCAACGACATCTAGGATGGAAGTCATTTCGCGCTAGACGTCGAGCACCGACCTGTTCACTTTCATCTACGACCCAGAAGCTTGTATAAAAATTCAAGTTGCTGCGAACTACTTTAGGAAATAAAGGGCGGACTTACAACAGTTTTGTAGAACGAAAAGAAATTTCACACATCAATATGGATGTCAAAAAGACACCGGAAAATTTCGGGACTGTCCTGTGGAAAAGAAGAGACGGTTTTGCAATGCTTTTTTAAAATTCATTTTAAACCGGGGGAACTTACTGATGTCATAACAGGGGCCTTAGGAGACCGCTTTTACCTTAGCTGGGGCAGAATGGAGCAAGGATAGCCCTACATATTTGGCCAACGGCAGCCCCTTTGCAGTCTCCTAATGGTATATGCTTTGGGGACGCTGGAAAAGCCGTTCCTAACCGTTAAATTAATAAGTCAAAAATGACCACAGGACGATCACAAATCCCACCAAACTTTGTGCACAGGAACGCAGTATTAGCCTCACGATTACCGTAATATGAACTCCATGGTGACTATTATCTGCCAAATTTAAGGCGATTTTGCCTTTCTTTTAACACATTAGGTGTAATTTTGTACATCCCATAAACGTTTTTGATGGCCAGTCATTCCAAGTTGATTCCATACGAAAAGTTGAGAACCTGAAGGAAAATCATCGAAATCAGCTGGTGTTCTCAAAGACTTTTGATTTATAATACGTACTCTGAAAAATCCAACTTAATAAGCACGGGCCTCTCACTACGCCACGTTTTTCAGAGCTTTCATTTGAAACGACAAGTTCCTATTTCAGAATGACCTATTCACCAAATCGGTCAAATAATATGACTCTGTGGTCGCATAGTTTTGGGTTGACAAAAAGACGTGTAACTTACAAACCACGGCCTAGCGACAGCATCTCATTAATCAAACGCAAAAGTTGTATATCTGCAAACATCAAAAGTACACACAGTATGCATTGACGTTTATTTTATTGTCAAACGCAGATAGTTGTAAACAAAAGAAGACTGGCACTGTCCGTACGTGAAAGGGGAGGGTGAGGTGGAAGGATTTTACTTCAAAAAGAACAAACGAAGCAAAATGAAACAAACTTCATTCACGTTCTAGCAAACAAGCGCTTGCCGAATGTCGTTATGCCTGAAATCACACGGAGACTATTAAATTTTGCTTCGTCGGTTGAAGTTGAGAAAATGTTGCCTACAGAAACTTTCGGCAACTCAGTTACTGGGCATACTACTCCTGTCCGCTTTATAGAGATTCAGATTTTCGGGAATACAGAACGGGTTAAATCAAGTCAACGATTACGGTAAGGATAGTTCAAAAGCAGGCATTGTAGCATTGATCAATTTTTTATAGTCCATAAAATAAAAAGGAGAGATAAAGGAAAGTGTGACAATCACTAAAATTGAACAAACATGAAACTCAGATTGTTCAAGTTGAGAGTTCCGAGTGGACAACTTAAGAGATGGGCAGGGCCCTTATAGAACAGCCTTACTAGAATGCAGACAACTCGGATAGCTTGATTGGCTCACCAGCAATGGAAGTGAGAAGTCGGTTTTATACAACTGCCCCGTTCGACAAAACGCATCATTTTGGCAAGGATAGAAGTCTGTCACTTACGAAAACAACACATTACCGTGCTACATGTGTATGGGGCGCAGTATAATACGAGTTGGTTCAGTCGGCGGGAGCAGCGACGTCCGAAGGTCGCCATCAATACCTGAGACGGAATCAGTTCTGAGAATGCCGGTCCTAACATACTACAGCAGGGAAAATAGTCTGGTATCCTATGGTTCAGAAACAGGCTCAGCGGATCGTTACTCATTTAAACCTATACAAAATATTTATTTGCAGCATATACTTAAACCTCATGTGAATGGAGAAAAATGAGAGAATCGTATCAATGTAAACCTCGCGGTTTGTACAAAGACCGGCGTTCGAATTCCCCGCCTTAACATACATGCATGTCCTATATGGGGTTCACAGAGAGCTCTAAAAATCCTTGCTATCTTTATATGTATCACTGCAATGTGTACGAAATAATGAGGTGTCTTTTCTGCAAAAAGTCGTATGTTTACACCCAATGTGTTGTAATCGGAACAACTGTTTAATTGACGTCTCCTGTATGTAGGCCAGCATGTCGTTACGTGCCCCTCTGTTTTGACTACGCATCGACGGAAAGCATACCTTTGGATTAGCCTTGATTAGTTATGCTTATCCGGTCAAATTGAATGTTGTCTTTTAGCTTGATCATGTGGCAAACACCTTCGATCAAGTTAAACATTCCAGTACTCCTAGATAAGTAGTCATTGAGATTTGAAAGACATTTGTACTATCTACCTCAGAATTTTTCTCCGAAAAACCATCCTGGCATTTGTTACGCAGATAAGTTTCTCTCGGCCGGCATTAGGGGCCGGCCAGCAAGTAGCTATCGGCTGTTGATAAGCATAACTCTGCAAGGCCTGTGGGAGGCTTAGAGCTTAATTTAGAAATGCCTTTATCGGCCACTTTTCATGGAGACTTAAGCGTACGCTGGATGTTCGACCATTTCTGCTTCTGCCACAAAGGCATGCAAGTTGAAATACAATCGATCTAAAATACCACTTCTGGCTTGTAGACGTGATTGCTAGCAAACATTAATTTTTACTTGGACTTTCGACAGATATGACTGGGTTAAGGTGGAAGTCAACCACCGTGAAATGTAATGTCAAGTTTGGCAATTAGCCGACAGCCTACAGTTCGAGTTTTGCATTTAAGCTCTGTTGAAGGACTATAAATGAACAACTGATTTGCCGTAGAAATTCTAAGATATTGGGAAAACTGCTAATCTGCTACTAGTTTAGTTTCCTACTTACGTATAAGTGAAAATTAGACCACAGGAAAAGTATTATACCGTATACTGAAGAGTTAATGCCACTTTGTGTAGGACCATTTAATAGCGTGTTATTGAGTATTCGCGAAAAGCAGAAAAATATCGAAATATTAGAACGATGGATTGTCAGTAGGCGTGAGCACTGCGTTCTCGGACATGAAATCACACTGATTTGCAAATCCGACTTTGTAAAATCGACAAAATACGTGGTTTTTTTAAGTAACCTGCCTATATACGTCTTGCCCTACTCAACTAACATCGTGGAATAAAAATAAATGTTCAAGTTTGGCAACATAGGTTTGGTAAAACTCTTGATTTGTGATTACTTTCCTCTCGCAGAAAAACGCGAGCGGATGCGCAAACTTATTCTAGGGTGGCTATTAGTAAAGGAAATCACCGGAACACAAAGATTTCTGCTGAATGTTTTGGGCATTTTGACTGGTAAAACTTTTTACAAACCTACTGTACATGCAAGAATGACATATTCCGTATAGACGAATAATTAAAACATGCAGCATTTTGGTTTCTCACAACCAATTGCCTCAGGTTACGTCACCGTAAATCATGAGTAAAGTCGCAAACGGCATATTTTGCCATATAACAAAAGCAATGATTGGGCTCTTAGAATTCACCCCATTTTTTCTAATTCACAAGGTTCCAGGCGGTTTTATCTATCAAGAGTCTGAAAAAAACATTTTCCTATAAATGGGGGCTAAATGTACCCTCTCTAACTCGAAGGTTGCTGAAATGATGACTACATATGTATTATGCTGTTGCTAAATGCCTCTGATTTGTCAACGTTCAAAGTAGATCAACCTAAAATATCTTATTCCAAGGACTTTATTGGAATTTCACAAATTAGCTACCCAATATACAACCACGCTTCAAAACTGGGGACAAAAATCCAGATCACACAACGAATTCTGGGATGCCCAGAAACGTACCGAATTGCACGAAGTTGTGTCAAACAACCGCAAGAACAAGGCAAGGGAGTTGGCTTTTATCAGGTGATTTTGTGGCGAGTGCGGTTGAAATGCGAAATATGCACAGCCTACTTTGAGCGAAGTACTTCCAATATAGAAGCCCTTTCTGGTTAATTTCTCCTTAGAAAATATTGTGCATAAACGCAAGTTTCAGCGGGGACACTCGGTAGTCTGGCCGAGGAACATAGGACAATTTAACATCACATATACACAGCTAAAAATAGCAATCTCAAACAGCGTAAATACTCACGAGTAGGGACATTTTTTAAATGAACTCCTACCTCCTACAGGAATAATCTGGCTAGTATCGTCATCTTTTTGCCTCTAGACTCCATTCCAGTCCAGCTTTAGTAGCCGATGGAGGCCGGAGGGAATGCTATCGGACAGTTTATGATTGATGAGCAAACAACCTTACTGCCAGCATTCACTTAAAGTCACGAGAGCGATAGTTATGACGTGCGTTACAACCTGCGTACATATCATTATATTTTCAAGAATGGCTTCCAGATGACAATGTGCAAACGAAAAATTAGTGATAAGGGAACATTACATTCTGGTTCTCATTGCTTAACTCGAAAACTCGCCAGTTTATGACCATCCAAGCCGCAGTTTATAGGTCGTCGAGGAAGCTTATTAATTCTTCTACAGGCCCGAAGCTACCAAATAATTATTTTGAGATCTAAAGTAGATGTTTTGTTCTTTCATTTACAATCTTAGCAATTTCTTCCATTTTATACACCATTCTAAATTCAACAGTCATGTCAGATAGCTCTAGTACGTCTGTAATCAATTTTGGCTTAGGGGCCTTTTATTTTGAGCTGAGTCCCTCTTTTTCATAGCAGAAGTAAGGCGTATTATATTTTCTTCTAAATACTTTAGAAGTGCACGCATTGAAAGTTACTAACAATCAAGAGCATTCCCCTTTAAGAGGACACTCCGCACCCCCTATTTTCATGCAAGATGCTTCTGTGGGCAAGGTTTGATATATAACTCAAACGCCATTCCTTTCTTTTTTAAATGAAAAGCTGTCTCTGACCTAATAAGACGTGAACACTTACATCGAACTTTCATCACTTGTGCCTGTTAGTCAAACTTGGTGTTTGTATAAAAAACAATTTTGTCGCAAATTCTGCACAGGCTATGAGCTTGAATAAATGGAACTTTCAAATACACCGAGTTAGTGGCAGTATGTTCACGGTCCCAGCCCAGTCCACTCTGCGCTAACAAGGCCGTCATTTTGACAAGCTTTGAGAGTGGTCCGTGTCGGAGGAGGCAAGAAAAGGGTATTAATAGCAACCCCTAGACGGTGAGCGTCCTCTGTCTGCAATCGTGTTCGTCATATTTTCTTCGAGTGTTCTTCTGGAATTCTGTCATGTAGAAGACTGATGTAAAGTTAAATTGATTCAATTCCGTAGAGGCTTACGGCCCAAGATATTGAGATGCAGCAACTCTCCAGCCTACAGTGGACTTAGAAATGACAAATATAATACATAGATCGTCTTGAGTTATTAGTAGGGGCAATTAATTGCGCCTTATCTGTAACAATTCAAAAAATATTAGGGATTTATGTACATGTCACGATTAATCCCGGAGATGGATAATTTTCATTAACAGGCCTGGCTTGGTCCACAGGACCCACTTAGATAAAAATGGGACCGGTCTCTCAGGCTGTAAGGCTGAGACAACTAATCGTACGCTACGGCAATATTCTTTTTGTGCAAATCAAGCCTTGGAAATGCACACAGTTAGCCTTTAGCAAAAGTGACTTCTAAGCACCGGGTTAATAATCAGACTGAAGTAGGCGCTTTTTGGCTGGAGGGAGCAAAAGGCTAACTACAAATGGAGAATTTTAGACGTGTTCATAAGGTCCAAATTTTCTGCTGTCAGATGAGGACAGTAAAGTCTGCTCTGAAAGCAGAGATAGGCGCGTAAGCAACGATGTTCAGAATTATTGCCCTCCAACCATTTGACAGTGTGCGGTCGCGCATGAGGTAACTGATCGAACATTAATTCGGACATATTTATCTCTCGCTCACGAAAAATCCCTCATTGAAGGTGGCCATTTATGGAACAGCCCAGGTAGTCTGATTGGCCCTGGTGAGGGTGTGTAGGCTGCTGACTGGGGCCTGCCTGCTGACCCCATTCAATCCTGACTAGAGGGGAGGGGGGCCATCGGCACGATCCTAGTAACTGTCCTGAGGTGTGAGAAATCCGCCTCGTCCCAGAACGAGTTCCCTCGCGGTCCGCGGGCCG
>CACRXP010001763.1:0-17133 GCA_902702965.1 Spirometra erinaceieuropaei
TCCCCTACCTGCTCGAAATCGGACTTGATGGTCGTAGTCATTGGGGTCTCCCTATGGCTTAAGCCGCCGCGATATGCGAAATTCTGCTCAAAGCTATCCATGAGCACATCACAAATTTCGTTGACTGATGGTGATAGGGAAAACAACAGGTTTCTTTTTTAGGCCTTCATGCATAAAGGCGGTGACTTGGTTCCTTCCAAATACCAGCTAACTCGGAAAACATGTAAGTGGATAGTTTACACACTTTCCGAGTTTTGGCCCGCTCTAATGAAAACTAACGTTGCTTACTTGATTGTTCAGTCGGGCTGTCGGAATCTGTTTTCTAATAAATATCCGTGACGCAATTAAATTCCTTTTAGGAGTTTCCAGTGGAAAAGGGTACGTGAAAAATGCTTTCTATAAATATTTTTATTCTAGAAAATGCCCGTCCCAAGAAACATATTCAAGTATCAAACTCCATTTTAATGATGGCAATTTGTCGAACGCGGCCAAACCACGGTGACTTTGCACAACCAGACGTGCATTTGCCGACTGTTTGGCTGTCTTTAAAGCCCACAAGAATTCTTCTAGATCAATCAGTTAGGCGTGTCTATCCTTTGCGTCGCACGTTCAACTACGTCTGTTGGGATGTCCATAGATGTGGGTGACAATGCACTGAACGCACAAAGTCAGCTAAACACGTACCAGCGAGCTGCTGAGAAAAGAAAATAAGTTGCCGTGATAATCAACAGCGGGTCATTTTGTGAACAGTGATCATGTGTTGGATCAGACGGCATAATTTAATGTCTTAATTCGGCCGAAGACTGGACGACGCGTTTGCTCTTCATAAGTCCCGTCAGTACGGACGGTCGGTTCTCTTTCCACAGTAGTCAGCGAAGGAGATACACTCACGCCCTCCCACACCACACATTACTGACTTATGTCTTTCACTCCGTAGGTTGCATTACGTTTGACGAGTTTCGCTGTAATCAAAACCGCCCAATCATTGCTAATTCTCCCCCCCCCCAGCATTTTTGTTCAAAAAACCCTGCCGTTCACGGATCTACACGTTAAACTGACGTAGGCTTTATTACTGATACAAGCAAAATGCGAATCCTATAAAACGCATGAGAAAAAGCAAACACTTTCCCTGGAACGAGAAACCTATTTGCTCCACGTTTCGGATACGCACTTAAACTCATCGATAACATCAGATGCGGGGAATTCGCGCACAAAGGGTTGCAGTATTTGAGGACAGTCGCTATGCCACCACTTTAGCAACAAACTTAACGGATCTCTCCTTTACATCGGTACGAAATCTAATTGATCGGCAGCACTCGAGTCGTTGTTCGTTGTCGTTTATAGGATCTGCTGCGGTTATGGACTGTGCAACTAAGGCAGAAAATGTTAAAGACTGCCCCAGACGGCTGTGACCGAAGACGCGGCAGAAGTGCGAAGAAATGTCGTCAGCTACCAAGTCGCAAATCACTTTAGAGGATTTAACTACACACACACGAGTTCGTGGACGTCAAACAATTCCCGGGAGTGGTGACAAACGCGTGAATCGCGAGCTGCCTGTGTTAGAGTACACTGGCAACTAGTCAATTAACATGCTCCCTCCATATTCAGTGCGCAGACTAACCCTGGGCAGGATAATTAGGCTTTCAGGAAGCGGGCAGTCAAAGGTCATTTCTAACCTTAGTAGCAGTGAGCCGAATGACCGACTAACTAGTACTTAAACACTCAAAATGCTGGTAACATCAAGGCGATTTTCGGCCACCAAACAATCGTTGTACTGAGGGCAAAAAGATGCGATGAAGAAGAGAGCCGTTAATTGTGCTCCCTTGCGGCTGCGTCCCATAAATACTGCAACCCCATATGCATTAGTCACCGGGATCTGGTAGTGGGTTCGAGGGTGAATGCAAAACGCTAGGCGAATAAAGTGCTTCCCTAATAGCGATTACTTCCGAATCGAGACTCGCTGCTTGCGTCACGCTCGCAACTGACCTCTGATTGGTTGGCTGCAGTCGTAGCAGCAAGTTTCCCCCCGGCCGCGCACAAGTAAGCGTACGCTGATATGCAATCGATTTTTACCGATAGGACGGCGTGCTTGCTTGGCATGCTCGCGCCTGCAGGCGCCCATGGGCGTCACTTCCTGCCTTGCCACGCCGCTGAGCGCACGCCTTGCTGTCCTGTGCTTTACCTTTTCTGGTACTCCATGCTATTGAGTTTTACCGTTTTCTTTTCTATCATTTTCAGACCAGTATCTCGGAGAACTCAACGTAGGCGTGTCGAGAGAGAGAGAGAGAGTTTAGAAATCGTATACGTGAAATTGCCGAGAAATTGAGGGAGTAGTAGCCGCCCAAGTCACCATCTTCGTCGAGAGGTTTATCCACCTACATTCAATCAATAGACGCCCCAACGTCCTCCTCGACGACTTAACAGTGACACATTTCTTTTGAAGAGCGTCCGATGTCCTTCCCCACGGAGGTGGATGTAACCGCACACGACCTGCTGTGAACCTGGGCAGTTAGTTCCCGAATAACCCACTAGCACCTGACAAATCTGCTGAAGATTGTGAGGCGGATGAAGCCAGACGACGTGTCGAAAAGCCCTTGGACGCACGAACACTTCTCGGCGGAGCAGGCGACCGGCCATCGGAAGAAGTTTCTGCGATCTCGTAGAACCGGTGGTTGCATAGATAAGCAATGACGGTTCACAGCTGGTGAACAGGTCAGGAAATCTATGAGGTAGTTTAATTCTGCGCGTTTCGCCACGTATGCCTGGGACAGCTTCAGTTTTGCCCAAGTCAATGCAATGACACTTACGGCACCTTCCCTCTTCAGCCGTTGTTGTGAGGCCGGAGCACAGAAGCTGGTCGTCACCATAGCACTCAAATCTCTAGAAAAAGCAAATCCGAGAATACACGATGTAAAAATTAATCACAGAAAATATGTGATCCATTTAGTTTCGCGATCATAGAAAGCATTTTGTTTACTTTCATTTCAATAAAACAAGTTGAATAGCGCGCAGAAAATAAGCCTAAATTTGTAGTGTGACTGCTTACGTTGCCCTTCCATCCTTCACATTTTTAACTAATTTTGAAAAAAAAGAGGAGGAAATTGTTTGCAAGGAATTACAGAACTATATTGTTCGCCAGCTTTAGCACACGAGCAATGAACTCCAAATATAAATTAATGTTTAATATCCTGTGTCGACAATGGTTAACGGATATCGAATTTACAGTCCCGCATCCAATGTGGCGCACGAGTCGTGTGTTACTCCTTGAATTTAATTTCTCTGCGCTGACCTCAGAAATATAATTTTTGGCTGGAAATTTCGCTGAAGTCTGTTTTCTGTTTCGAATACGGTATTGGCAAACTTTAAGCAAATGACCGAAATAATATCAGTTTTAGTTTACCGAACAGAGAATTATCAGAGAATTCCAACAAAGGTTGCAGTCCATGATATTTTTAATTATCAGTTACTATAATGCGCAATCCAGGCGTGAGCATAAGAACTGAAAATGCCATTTTCTTCGGGAAGTTGAACTGTCCACCAACCGTATACCTTTCTACACACTCACCAGCGTCCATCAACTTTTTTACCATTACTGACGTTTTGAGAGGCTGATATTTGGTCATTTTACATGCTTCTTATGAAGGTTTGAGATTTTGCTATGGATTACTTCACAAACTAATGACTCAACGCTGCGGTCTGAAAGCCAGAGTAATGTACAAAGCCATGGCCATAAATCATAAAGTCAAGAAAACAATCAGCTGTGATGACTACTGATCGAATCCAGCAAGTCAGTCTAGTTCACCACATCCACAACGTTACTCTTCAGCATACTCGAAAAAAATGAGTTTTTTTACTCTGTATCCTTGTGGACCCCAGTGGTTAACGATCCATTCCAGCTCCCTTTCGTTGGACGACGTAGATAGGGTTTCGTTTTGTCCAACAAACCTGTCCGAACCTGTAAATTTCATATAGACTGTCATGCCCATTTTACAGTTGATTTCAGAAAAATCAGCACTTCAGTTTCCATTTGCATGAAAAGCCGTTTAAAACACCTCTACGGATTTGACGTACCTGGCCAAAAAAGTCTGTAAGTAACTTGTTCGAAATTTTCATTTTCTATATAAACGCATGTATAAAGGGCCATATTTTCCGGTCCACGCTTTGCTGTGTATCTCAGTACAGAATGGTCTCCCTCATTCCCTAAAACTGATATCAGTGCAAAATTAGACGTCCTGAGGTAGAAATATAGCACTCAACATACTTCCCTTAGGCTTTCACAAAAATGCCATTAAGTCATTTAACATAAAGGAACGTGTTATTTCGAGTTCAAAAGTGGCTTACCGCATGGTGAAGACTGTCCACATATGGTCGCCTTGTTTGAGTAGCATGTTATCTTTAATGGGGATATATTTGCAAATACGTTTAGCATCTGCACTAAGGCATAAAATAAATTCAAAGTAATGATAACGAATGACTTAAGTACATCAGCAGACTCTACATAACTTAATTAAACTTTTCCATTCAGTTGGCTCGTCAGGAAAATGACGTCGATCATTCCCATTATGTTTGCTGGGTATTAAACGTCTTTATATTTCTTCAAGGAAACCCGTGTCATCGTTGATTTTTCAACGAAAATAAGTTAATAAAAAGTTGACGGAGACCTGGGCAAGAGGTGCAAAAACCTTTGTGAAAGTTATGAAACGAGTTCTTTCGGGTTCCTTCCATAAAACGACTCTAAACCCGAGAGAACAAGATGTTTTGGTCTATATATATATATACTTACGTTGGTCGCATTGATTGTTGATGTTCTTCCCACAAGTTTCCAGGCCAGTTCCACTTCGGACTCGTTTGTGCAGAGGTTTGAAAAACTGCCGTTGTCAAAAGTGAGCATCCCTAAATGACAGAAGTGCAAAGTAGGTTGCTGCTTTAACGAAACATACATCATTTTAAAGACCAATTTTAGGTTTCTATATGACTTTGCTATTACCCGACTCGACAGATTGAATGCGCCTCACGTTTAGTTGATATTTGTCGTCCGACATGGTTAGATCCTGGGCACCGATGAGAATCTCAGTAACATGTTTTATTTCCGAAATAAACATCGTGATTCGGGATACCTCTGCAACTGAAAACGCAAAAATTGGCTATATACGGACGTCATTGAGCGTGTAGAAAGATAGAGGATTCCAACGGCATAAAAACCCATACTCTGGGACGAAAAGCTCTTAGTGGAGAAAATATACACATACCCGGCCTAGTAGGGCCCGAAGGTATTTCGGAAAATATAAATTTTTGATTGACATTCAGTGTTTTTTTAAAGTTTTGTATGCGTAGATGTTGCACTTATATTTATAGAAGAACGGTTGCTTTTCTTCGCGTATTTTATATCAATATACATATTTATGACGCATTCTCTTTCATCGTTTCTCCAAATCACAAAAATTGCATGCACTGAAAAATAACAATACCTTGTTCAACCTTACACCCAAAGGTTTCACCAAGTGACCGTGATCGGCATAACCCGTTATTTGCATTCACGATGAAGTACTTTTTCTGCGGAATCACATACTAGAAATAAGGCAACATTCGGTTATAACTTTGTCAATTTTGTGATGTAAATATTAGGTGAGTAACACCTACTTTTCTGCAAGTACTTTGCATTGTTCGCACTTACCCCTGGGGACCATGGAAGGAGCGTCATATATATTAGTGGTCCGCTCTTTTGGGTGTAGAATGGAAGTCGGCTGCCGCATACATCTCGTTCTGTCAAAAGACACAAACACCAGGCACGCACAGTGAGTAAAAATGAACTCGGAAACGATTTCCAATAGTGTATATTTCAGTTTTCCGTTCGCCCAGGCAACAGCATGCCTATCAAAGATTCAGCTTGATCGAATATGAGAAATCCCTTCTTGTTAATGAAATGGGATGTAATATGTCTTATTGCATGTAGCCATCAAGTGCTGGTACATTTGACAATTTTTAGTCCCCGCGCGTTTAATGAGGCAGTTTAGAATGGATGCAGGCTGAATTTTAACCACTTTATGCATCACGATATCAGGCAACTTCAACCTGATATGTCTCCTTGTGAAGGACAAAATTCTGAAGGTTTCCCACTCGCCGCTTTATGCTAACTGAGAACTGCATGCTCAACTGAGAATTCCTGGTGAGTATTTGTCTCTTCTAAGCGTACGCTGATAGGACAAGTAAACACCTTAGTTAGGGGAACGGATTATAAATGTGGACTTGCTACTATGACCGAATGTATGATTTATATTCGGAAAGCTAGTGGCAAGCAATGTATGCGCGCAAATGTATAAATCCCTGGAAATTGATTAGTAGTGCATAATTCTGTTAAATTCTTACCATGTACATATACGATTTCGTAAGTATCGTTGACTTTTGCGGTCAGTTGTTCCATAAAGGAAACTTCGGGAAGTTTAATATCAAGAACACATGCACCACTGGCTAAAAAAGGAAGAAAGACAGACTCTTATTTGAAATATTCTAAATACATTTTAACTTCGCAGCTCTTTTGAAACTGCGGCTGACGCCTTTTAAATAGCAATTTGAATACATTTTATTGAAGTTGAAGTGATTATTAATCTAGAAATTTAAGCTTACAGCACTGCACTGGGCAGGGAAAGTGAAATTCTACCGAGGAGTTCAAGTGACAATCTCCATCTCTAGCTACGAATTCCTCCCCATCGATTGTAAAGGCAATTTCCTATTAAAATGAAATTTCAGTTTCATAATAACAGTCAATTTTTCGAAGATAAAGCAACATGACTAACTAAGAAAGGCAGGACAAATAATAAACAAGAAATGCTTACAGTGTCCTCCATGAGCACAGGGACTGCGACCGTGTAAGGCCCATTAGATATGGGAATGTGATTGACTTCAAACGAATTGTCCGCCGAACTCTCAGCTGAAGGAAAGTACAGGTACATAAAAATAGATCGGTTTTCGCAATCCTAATCTGGAAGCGTGTAGCTGAATTAGAGTTTCAAATTTGACCATAACACTTAACTGCCATCACGTACTTTCAGTGCGATGTAAGGATTTATTAGTTTCTGTCCTAGCAGAAATAACAAATGTTCAAGCTCTTACATGAACTTTGCAGTCAGAAAATCGAGCATGCTTGATAGGGACACATTAAAAGGTCTTCTGTTCCCTAATGTAAATTACTTGCAGGTTTAGACAAGACGTTAAAACATTCCAAGGGAGAAAGGGTGGGAAAAGCCCTTTAGAACGGAAATTCGACGTGTTTGAATAACGGTAAATAGGGAGCTTTTGCTGAACAGAGGCAATTGCGTCCGCCATCAGGTAGTTAACCCCGTTCACAGCAAAGTCATAAAATAAGCAGTAGGAAATGTGTCACTGCTATATAAAAGATCATTCAAAGTTAACAATCGACAACGAACTACAGCTCAACTCCATGGGTATAACTAAAGTAATTTTAAATTAAAAACATTTTAGAAATCAGACAATTCAGCATTCCACCAGCACATTCGGGCTGGACATTCATACAATACAAGAAAAAGCGGAACAGCGGAAACATGCATGTTTCGGCAGAATAAATGAACTGTATTGCGAATTCACCGTGGTAGAACTCTTACCCGTTATTAACAACAAGGACAGAACGAGCGACAGCGACTTCAAGAACATGCTTTGCCTCCAAAAATTACTTGTTTTTTGGGGTTTGCGGTTGAAAGTGCATACACAGATATTTAAAGTTTACTTGGATGACCTTTATGCTCACGACTCTGACAGGTCATGGGGATGATTTTCGCCCAAGGATCTCTTATTAGAATTTACCAATTTTAGCGAAATGCAGCTGCCTTTCTCAAGCACTGAACAAGTTACGTGAGCGTACATGGGAGTTCGCAAGTTTGGTCCAGATTTTCTTGTAACCAGTCATCCAGAGTATCTAATGGACTATTCAATGCTACAGAGCATACTAGACTCGCATCCGTATTTTTACCTTGAATTATAGGGTAACGTCTTACATATGAAATCCGTTGCGCAATTGCCATATGGATAAACCGCACGTAGACGAACTTACTAAAAGACAAGCGGTTTCAGGCGTAGAACACGAAAAAATTAGGATGCCACTATTTCAAACGCCAATCTCGCTAGACTTAGTAAGAATTTGGACCTCAAAAGAACGAGTCTTCTCAAGTTGTAATCACTTGAGTCCCCTTAATGGGGAACCTACTCATTCTGATGCTGTTTTGCACAACACGTACATATTTGCGATGTCGATGTAAATAAAAGGCACGCATAATACGTACTTACATACAAGGTAATCAAATGAGTGCGAATTCGTGAAAGCAAAAATGGCTACAAATCAAGAAGAAGTTAATCCTAGTTGTTAGGTTAATGACATTTTCTTTCATTTCAGGAGTTACTTGAATAGAAGTTATCGGCTTGAAAAGGGTAAATTCGCTTTGAGGGATAGCATCTGCAGTGCTTTGGAAAAACCAGTAGTCAGTTTCAAGTACGGCACCCAAGACTGACATTGGAAATTCTGAGGTAAATAGCGAGAAGCAAGACATTTAATTAATCTTTCGGACAGACAGAGGCCAGACAGTTGCCAGTGGTCACGTATTTAGGAACTTATGCAATTTTCCTTTCCCCTCTGCCGACCGACTGTTCTAGAGGCAAAGGTATGATGACTTAGGGGTCCAGACAACTGAACGCATAACCATCTGATATCCTTCTTACGTATGATAAATCTGAAATAAGTCATTTAATCATCATCACACCCGTAATATCTTCACTCTATAAGTATGATGGGCATTACGGAATGTTCTCACGGGTGTGTCCAAAATGATTAACGGCATAGTCATTTCGTTTCAAAACAGCGTGCTACCAGATGTTATCACACGCTTAAGTAGCTTAACTCATAATTATGGGCCGAGATTTTGAACATCACTTTTCACGTGTTTCACTAGATACTCTAATTTTGGGGAAAATAATAACTCTAAAGTAGTGGATCCACAATTCTGGTTTTCAGCTTGTAGTCAGATTTAAAGCAAGCCCACGAGTTCACCCCCGCCAGAAACGCGTCTTATCCAAAAGAAAACAACGGACACCTGTCTGTAACCGCGTTAATGTGAGTTAAGGAACACACGTAAAAGCTGTGTTATCGGCGGGAATTTTTTCGCATACGAAAAGATATAAATAATTGTCAACTTGTAGAAACATACTGACTACGGCTTACTCTTCCGCAAATGTAGTATAAAAAGGACAGACAACAAATACGTCGCCAGTAAAAAGGCCAATCCCATGGAAAAAAATCCACCTGTTAGAACATCATGCTATATTTGTTTTGGATCGAGCGAAAACACATCTGTGACCACATGAATGAACAATTTTGGAACCAGATTTTGAATGAGAGACACCTGAAACCGTTTCAAGTCGATAATGTCGAAGGTCTTTGATTTCAGTATTTCCCAATCCGTTCCCTTGTTACTGTAGCTAGTTGCGTGTTTCAAATTGCTTATTGTCAGTTCGATTTGAACAACGACACCTAAGGCTTCAGAAGCTCTTAACCAGTCTCAAATTATTGTTCTCATTGACCAATTCGCAACAGCTGTGTAACAGCGTACGCATGTTATCATTTGACACAGGTAGTCATTTTCAGCTGCCTCTACCAATCGATGAAACCCATTACCTAGGCGTGAGGTTTGGGAGTTGTCATAAAATGAACTCTTTTGCTTCTGAATCTGACAATGAAGTCTATTTGTAGTTAAATTTCACAACGAAAAGATTTTTTGATAGAAGTTATAACGTAGGTAAATGTAAGTGCTTGCAGCCCTATAATCCAGGAAAAAAGGAATGCCCATTTTATCAAATAAACGATAGGAATACTGGCATTTAGCGGGGTATGCATATTATTTGATAGAATCTCAAGATCGGCTGCTTAACTACATTTGACATCAACTGCTCTTTGTCTGTATAAGGGTTTCAATCTCACACTCGGTCTCAATAAAATCAGGTCACCTTATTGCCCTTAATAATGTGGTCGTGACACTCCCACGGCAGTTTGAAAAAAGGGCTTAACGCTTTTACCATTATTTTAGCTTTTTTGCATTGGTATCGTCAACTTGCCGACGAGGTAGGCAAAAGCATGCAGTTAAAGCTTCTCTGAATGTAACGTAACATTCCATGATACCTGACGTCGAATTCTATGAATCGGAACTTCCCGGTGAAGCCTACTACTTCCGAATGTACTGCTTTCTGCGTATAATGAAAGCGGACGGCGCGCAGATTCCTCAATCGTTTGTATAAACTAGAACTCAAGCCTGCGAGTTCTCAGGGGCAATTTAGACCAATCACCTAGTTCCGAAATGTGCAGTCTATTGTTCCTCCTCTGCATAAGTTGCTCCCACTCTCAAAACGGGGCGCAGAGAGGCCGTTTATTTTCGTCAACAACTATGTCCGACATTGCCTCCAGCATTCTTGACGCCGGTCTCAGACGCATGAGAGTGCGGTAGATTCGACACAAATTTGCTATCATTATAATAAACTTATGCGAAAACCACTGCTAATGCGTCCACCCCGCTGCAGAACACACGATGGAGACCGTCGTAATCGACGGACAAATTAAATTCCTGTTCGTAAAATGTCTTAGTAGTTGGTAAAACTTTTCAAAATTCATCTAAACCTAGCTATAGTGTAGTGAAATTAGTCTTAGCCTGGCAGCCTGGCGCTTTAGTTATCGCTTGAGACTTCGCCCGTTTGGTGTACATCAATGAACCAGACAGACTGTACTGTTGACTCCTGTGTCAAAAAGTCGTGGCTATTTTCTGTCTGAACCGACGATACACTGATGCTGGAGGAAAGCGGACCTGCCATTTTGATCAAACAGAGTCTATGGAAAATTTTTGCCGCAGACAATTGACGCGCACTGAGCTCCCCTTTTACCCTAACACTTCGCGTACTACGTCTTCAGCCATGACCTCCACTTGTAAGCTGTCTAAAATCTCTCATTCACAACTGAACTGGTTAATGATCAGATGAAACAGCCATCTCTTATTAAAAGCTGAACTGGTTAATGATCTGATGAAACAGCTATTGAATAAGGAGACACGATTGCTGGGACAAGAGCTTTATTAGTCTGACGTTTCAGATTCCTGCTCGAACCCATCATCAGAGACAAAAGCAGAGTTGTTAAGTACAACTCATATCGCTGTTGACAGTTTGCAAAAACTCATACCCTATAATAGTTGATCTTTGCTGTATTTGAATTATCAAAGTATGGCAGACAGATCCGTTTCATGAAAACTAGATTAGTCACTTTCTACGTAGTGGCTTATGGAGAGGCGAGCAAAACGCTCGAAATATCACTTGATCACGAACTTTTGACAACTGGGTATACTGGCGTTTGCAAGCGTTTCTGGGACAGATAAAAGAGACGTTACCAAAACCTTTACAGCTATTTCATCTCTTGAACAGCTACCCATTTTCATGACGTTTTGCTCATGCTAGAAGCAATATGAGTCTTCTTGTTTTATGCAGTGACAATCGTAGTTTCTAGAATATCTTATCCATCTGCTAATTCATAAAATGCAAACGATATTTCTCCACATCAGCAGTGGTTTACTAACTGAATCGACTTCGCAGCAAATGACCTTAAATGCAAATCAGAGCTGTGAAAATGAATCTTACATCCTTCCTGCATATCAGCTAATCTAGCGATAAAATGCACCTATTAATAAAGGGTACCCTTTTTCATGGACAGTTGTTCTAGCTGGCATCTAGCATGATAGTTGCTTTTGAGTAAACTGTATTGCTATGGGTGGTAAACACGACTTTCGTAATCGCACTTCCTCCGCACATGTGTAAAGTATTCTTTCTAGAGTTTCTTACAATGGCACTCGACGTAATGTAGACCAAGCAAGTTGAAGGACGAAAAAATCAAACACGCATAGTAGAATATTTTTTGAAAACAAGCATGTAAAGCAGAATTTATTGGGGCCAACAAATTTCGTGACGGCTTTTCAACTGCAACCCGTCTCTGCATAACATAGGTAACGAATGAACGCGCACAGCAGTATGAATTTGTACAGAATGGCAGTGCATAGGAGCAAGGTCAAAGTTCAAAATAATCAATAATCAGCTAAGACGTCCACATAAGCATCAAAAAGGAAAAAAGGAAGACGAAATGTTAACAACAAATCAACAACAACATTTCGTCTTCCTTTTTTCCTTTTTGATGCTTATGTGGACGTCTTAGCTGATTATTGATTATTTTGAACTTTGACCTTGCTCCTATGCACTGCCATTCTGTACAAATTCATACTGCTGTGCGCGTTCATTCGTTACCTATGTTATGCAGAGACGGGTTGCAGTTGAAAAGCCGTCACGAAATTTGTTGGCCCCAATAAATTCTGCTTTACATGCTTGTTTTCAATTCATACCGGGGAAAAAATGCTTCAAAGAATATTTTTTCTTGTACAAGACAGCGCATATAATTTTGATTATTTGTTTCCGTTTAAACTTAAAACCTTGGTTCACAAGAGCGAACAGGCTCGTTATGTTTCTTTGAATGTCTGGTGAACTTGTATGAAAAATATGCTGTTTAATTTCAACCCTCACGGCATCAATGCTTAATCTGCCATGCCAAAACCCATATGCGTTAGCGGCTAGTTACCTTGGAACTGCGGCAATATAGTTGGAAATAAAAAATGTCACTGAGGATTGCTTTCAGCTGAAAGCCGTGATTAAGATGGGTTATATGGTTATATGGAGGTCAATTTGTTGACTAGACAGTGCAGATTTCTGTTGAAAATAACCAACTGCTTCATGAAAACATTTCGACCATCTGTCATATTTGATATTAGGGACAGTGTTGCCGGAAGAGAAACTGAAAGTCGTGTGCTTAGTAAGATGATGAAACAGCTGCTATTTCTGGCTGCTTCTGCCTTCATCAGATCACTCACAACTTCGATCACTAAATGCGACTTACCGTCACCGTTCGGATGGTTCGCGGACACGATTTGGCTGGTAGGTTAAGAGCAGCGTCGAGCCAGCCCATGCAAATGTTATACACTAGAAGTCGGTGCGGTGGAACGCCTAGGAACCGGCTCGCGCCGCCCAGACAACGTGTACCCGATCCGCCTCCGGTCATCTTGACTCTGTTTTGGCACCGAATCCAGGAGTGTACGCGGCGGGGAGAGAGTAAGGGGGGTGAGGTGCAAGTCTGCCATATTGATAAACGAATTCATACGCAAGTGGTCGTCACTGAACCCAGCCTGCTCTGAGGTGTACGGCGCCCTTCGTCAGGTTCGAACTGCGGCAGGGCTGTTTCGCTAACCGGCTGTGCCTGACAATGAACACCGATTTATTATTTAGAAGGAGCCGAGCGGTATCATAAAATTTGTATCTTGTGCGCTATTTTGCTTTACTGAAGGATAATACTCGAAAGGCGAGAGAAGTTTATCGTTAAGTATGTTACAAAATTGATTTTTGAAAGAATTTAATGTATGGCAGTCGAAAATTTAAAAAGTCTGCATTGGATGAAAAGGCTCGGATTATTTTTCCTTTGCCAATGGTATTTCCGTCCTGGATTTGACCATGACGTATTGCCTTCGAATGCCGTTATTTGGTCGGTGAATCCCTTCATCCCCTCCTTGTCATATGAAAGTCAAGGTATTTCGTCCAATACCTGATTGTGAAAACGGTCTCTCGCTTTCCTGACAGTTCGTCGGAATGAATCCAATATACATGCTGACAGAACCGCTTATAATTTAACTTGACTTAAATATGAAATTTGTTCCTGGACTGTAAGCCCTTTCAGGCGGGCCTCTTGGTTAACGGGGAATAGAGAGAATCGTGAGAGACATCTCAAAGTATAATTTTGTGAGCTTAAATGCGTTTGTACGAGAATTTTGAGAAACAGGCAGACCAAGTAGACATACTACTACAAATTCTCACTCGAGGTTGACCCCAACGTCCTCTCTTTCTCATGCAAAATAACCATGTTAACGTTGTCATCAGGGGAGTGCAAGAAAGTGCTTGAAAGAAAACATTTACAGTTTTCTATTAGAGAATATAATAGTGATAATGATGATGGGGTTGTATTATTGATCGCCATGCAGCGTAATCCCATGATAATTCAATAAACGCAAAATGCTGGCTTTTGAATGAACTTCTTTTCGACCGCCCGAAAAAACCGCACTCTGAAAAAATGACTTCTTATGTAGTATGGCTTTTCTGATTGATTTTCTATGCCAACATAAGCTTAGATATATTTAACGGAAAACGTATATAACACTTTCCATTCTTCTACCCATTTAGTAGAACATTATGTCTTCTTACTTGAAGAAAGGGTATCATTCGGTTTTTAAAAATATATTCAAATCCCGAATAATTTTGAACCCGACCTGATGCTATACTTGCATTCTGTGGTTCAAAACTACAAGCTGTATATTTTAACGTACGGAATATCGCACATTTCTATGCGTTATTAAGAGATGATCATATGGTATTCATAAAATTTAGCAGTGGATTTGAGCCATATTTTAAACTTTGCAAGGAACATTATCAAATGCAGTGAGACGAGCCTTTATGGGCAAGCATTTTGCATTCTTAGCAATCTATTGCTTAGAAACTTTTTACAACTGAGTTATACACTCCTCTCAGGCATACCATAAAATAAAAACGTTATGTTCTACAATATGAAGGAAAAACGAATAGTATAGGCATGTTTTTTTATGAAAAATGTTCGAATTTATAAAGGCAGAGAAAAGCGAAGAGAAAAATTCATATCACCGAAATAGTTATTTTCGCAGAGTGTGGGTTTGCAGGCGGCCGAAAAAGTTCGTTCAAAATCCGGCATCTTGAACTAACTGAATGAATATGGGTTTGTGCTGCACAGTGATTAGTACTACAACCACATTATAGTAACTTTTTGAGTTTAAAACGCGTTTCAGAATTTCGCCCAATGTTTCATGATTTAGCACATCTTCTGTAGTTTCATTGACTTTTATTTGATTTCCCAGTCAACTTTTAAACATTTCGTAGATTAACTGCCAATTATGACGACTCCAGCCTAGCAAATCACCACTTGAGTTGTTTGTTTAATGTCGGTTGCGAAGTTCGACTTCCACCTATCAAGGCAAAATTGCCCTTAAATATTCCAGCTGGATCTGTTTTGTGCGTATATGGAAAGTCAATTTGGCAAACACGTGGTTTTCGTAATTCTTCGTCAGGCCAATACACTTACATGAAGGAATGAAATTGTACAAAATTAACAGTGTTTACAGGTGTCTCAAGGGTTATTAAGTCATTAACACTCATCTTCCCCACGCCGCCCGCATGGCGAGCTCGGCGGGTTTTGGTCCTCAGAGTTAGAGAAGTGAGTAAGTGAGTCTTTGAGTGATGTTGTTGTATTGAGTACACGGAGTACCCATCATTATAATTAGGGATTTGAGGCGGCATGTCGTCATCGCTTGAGGTTTGCGTTGGCCACGGCGGACAGAGCGCTTATGTCAGGGTTTTCTGACAGCATAATACCGGATTCGCTAGCCGTAAAGCCACTGCCTCGGCCGTTGCTAGTATCCTTTGACGCAGGTCTTTAGAAAAGCTTGTTGGTGTCCGGTAGGCAACCTTAAGTTCTTCCTTGGCATCGACTCGGTGATTCGTATCGATTAAATATGCAAGAATAGAGCTCGAAATCGATCGGGTCTCACCTCTATCTAGCCAGGCGGGCATATGTTCACGCACCCTCTTTACCAGGCATCTCGTTGTACGGCCGATGCATCCCGCCCCACAGGAGCAAGTGAATGATTAGATGCACATTGATTTGGCCTCCAACGGTAGTCTGTCTTTACCTCCCAAACGTAGGAGGGTAGCGATTGTGAAACATACACGTAAATTCACCGCGGGGAATGCCCTCATGATTTCACCTGTGCTTCTCTTTCCGGTGAATTTTTCGACGGGCCGTATTTGTTCGGTAATGCTCAACCATGTATGACCATCGTGTCGTGGTCATGGCCTTTGTGATGACTTAGAAGGTCTAGTCGCCAATTGATGGAGTCATCATCTAGGCACCAAACCTCAAGTGTGAGATATTCTATGCCCATTGATCAATAAAACAACCCCACTTACGTAATTATTCGTCGGAGGGACAGCCGGGCTGTTCTTACTGAGTGTGTAATATGCCAGCCTTTCAACCCTGAGGGCCTAGGCAAATCAGGGCTGCGTATCGCCCTTCTGGTCCTCACAGATCGTGAGCATCTGCTATGCCAGGATCAGTATACCACGGCCCTCGCTGCCTAATGTGCGATGGCGATTTTCTGACATCTGGTCACAACCAGTAGACGCGCTTGCGCCCTCGCTGTGTCTGCAGGGCGTGTGCATGGTCGCCCAGTCATCCGCCTCTTTCTGGCCCGTCTATTTTGTTGCTGGTCAAATCCAGGTTAAGTGTTTGTTGTGAACCAGGAGGTGTGGTGGTACGCCTATATGCGGATCTATACGCGCAAGCTACTTGCACCCTCTCCTGCCGCGACCTCTTGACTAGCTCTTGGTACTCGGTGAACGCGGGGAAGGAGAGTGCGGTAGATGCTTCACAAGTCTATTCACACTATAAACTAATTCAAGCGTCAGTCACCGTGCCTGCTTTGGCTTGCTGTGAAACACACAATGGACATCGTCGGATACGACGGTTGAACTGTCGATATGCCGGTTTATCCCCTATAACGGATCACGCGGGAGATATTGTGTACCAACACGGCGGCTAGATTAAGGCACTGCAAGACTAACTCTTGAACTCGTAAAAGTGTCGTTCATGAGGTTGTGGTTACACGCCCGGGTGCATGGTCAGACCGAGCCAGTCACTTGCGTCCAATCCCAGAACCAGATTTCTGATCGGCTCCAGCGATGGACTGGTGCCTGTAAGAGGGAATGGTGAGTATAATCAATTTTGGAGACTCCATCTCCACGGAAATCAGCACATTTCCGTCACTGTAGACAACATGAAGAACATTCCTTCACAGTTGGGAACGGATAGACCATTAGTTGCTATTCTGAAAACATGGTACATCGTAAAGAAGATGAAGATCCGATCTCTGGGACAGTGGGTTTATTAGTCTGAGCTTTCGGTCTCGTACAGGAGGCCATCGT
>CACRXP010001763.1:20418-32372 GCA_902702965.1 Spirometra erinaceieuropaei
GGTATTAAGAGATGATCATATGGTGTTCATAAAATTAAGCAGTGGATTTGAGCCATATTTTAAACTTTGCTAGGAACATTATCAAATGCAGTGAGACGAGCCTTTATGGGCAAGCATTTTGCATTCTTAGCAATCTATTGCTTAGAAACTTTTTACAACTGAGTTATACGCTCCTCTCAGGCATACCATAAAATAAAAACGTTATGTTCTACAATATGAAGGAAAAACGAATAGTATAGGCATGTTTTTTTATGAAAAATGTTCGAATTTATAAAGGCAGAGAAAAGCGAAGAGAAAAATTAATACCACCGAAATAGTTATTTTCGCAGAGTGTGGGTTTGCAGGCGGCCGAAAAAGTTCGTTAAAAACCCGGCATCTTGAACTAACTGAATGAATATGGGGTTGTGCTGCACAGTGATTAGTACTACAACCACATTATAGTAACTTTTTGAGTTTAAAACGCGTTTCAGAATTTCGCCCAATGTTTCATGATTTAGCACATCTTCTGTAGTTTCATTGACTTTTATTTGATTTCCCAGTCAACTTTTAAACATTTCGTAGATGAACTGCCAATTATGACGACTCCAGCCTAGCAAATCACCACTTGAGTTGTTTGTTTAATGTCGGTTGCAAAGTTCGACTTCCACCTATCAAGGCAAAATTGCCCTTAAATATTCCGGCTGGATCTGTTCTGTGCGTATATGGAAAGTCAAGTTGGCAAACACGTGGTTTTCGTAATTCTTCGTCAGGCCAATACACTTACATGAAGGAATGAAATTGTACAAAATTAACAGTGTTTACAGGTGTCTCAAGGGTTATTAAGTCATTAACACTCATCTTCCCCACGCCGCCCGCATGGCGAGTTCGGCGAGTTTTGGTCCTCAGAGTCAGGAAAGTGAGTAAGTGAGTCTTTGAGTGATGTTGTTGTATTGAGTACACGGAGTACCCATCACTATAATTAGGGATTTGAGGCGGCATGTCGTCATCGCTTGAGGTTTGCGTTGGCCACGGCGGACAAAGCGCTTATGTCAGGGTTTTCTGACAGCATAATACCGGATTCGCTAGCCGTAAAGCCACTGCCTCGGCCGTCGCCAGTATCCGTTGACGCAGGTCTTTAGAAAAGCTTGTTGGTGTCCGGTAGGCAACCTTAAGTTCTTCCTTGGCATCGACTCAGTGATTCGTATCGATAAAATATGCAAGAATAGAGCTCGAAATCGATCGGGTCTCACCTCCGTCTAGCCAGGCGGGCATATGTTCACGCACCCTCTTTACCAGGCATCTCGTTGTACGGCCGATGCATCCCGCCCCACAGGAGCAAGTGAATGAGTAGATGCACATTGATGTGGCCTCCAACGATAGTCTGTCTTTACCTCCCAAACGTAGGAGGGTAGCGATTATGAAACATACACGTAAATTCACCGCGGGGAATGCCCTCATGATTTCACCTGTGCTTCTCTTTCCGGTGAATTTTTCGACGGGCCGTATTTGTTTGGTAATGCTCAACGATGTATGACCATCGTGTCCTTGTCATGGCCTTTGTGATGACTTAGAAGGTCTAGACGCCAACTGATGGAGTCATCATCTAGGCACCAAACCTCAAGTGTGAGATATTCTATGCACATTGATCAATAAAACAACCCCAATTAAGTAATTATTCGTCGGAGGGACAGCCGGGCTGTTCTTACTGAGTGTGTAATATGCCAGCCTTTCAACCCTGAGGGCCTAGGCAAATCAGGGCTGCGTATCGCCCTTCTGGTCCTCACAGATGGTGAGCATCTGCTATGCCAGGATGATTATACCATGGTCCTCGCGGCTTGATGCGCAATTGCGATTTTCTGGCATCTGGTCACAACCAGTAGACGCGCTTGCGCTCTCGCTGTGTCTGCAGGGCGTGCGCATGGTCGCCCAGTCATCCGCCTCTTTCTGGCCCGTCTATTTTGTTGCTGGTCAAATCCAGGTTAAGTGTTTGTTGTGAACCAGGAGGTGTGGTGGTACGCCTATATGCGGATCTATACGCGCAAGCTACTTGCACCCTCTCCTGCCGCGACCACCTCTTGACTAGCTCTTGGTACTGGGTGAACGCGGGGGAGGAGAGTGCGGTAGAGGCTTCACAAGTCTATTCACACTATAAACTAATTCAAGCGTCAGTCACCGTGCCTGCTTTGGCTTGCTGTGAAACACACAATGGACATCGTCGGATACGACGGTCGAACTGTCGATATGCCGGTTTATCCCCTATAACGGATCACGCGGGAGATATTGTGTACCAACACGGCGGCTAGCTTAAGGCACTGCAAGACTTACTCTTGAACTCGTAAAAGTGTCGTTCATGAGGTTGTGGTTACACGCCCGGGTGCATGGTCAGACCGAGCCAGTCACTTGCGTCCAATCCCAGAACCAGATTTCTGATCGGCTCCAGCGATGGACTGGTGCCTGTAAGAGGGAATGGTGAGTAAAATCGATTTTGGAGACTCCATCTCCACGGAAATCAGCACATTTCCGTCACTGTAGACAACATGAATAACATTCCTTCACAGTTGGGAACGGATAGACCATTAGTTGCTATTCTGAAAACATGGTACATCGTAAAGAAGATGAAGATCCGATCTCTGGGACAGTGGGTTTATTAGTCTGAGCTTTCGGTCTCGTACAGGAGGCCATCGTCAGAGACTGTGAGCAGGCAACATCAAATGAGCGGTTTTTGTAGTCACGCCATGAAGGGGGAGGGGAGATATGAGTGCAGCGGGTGGTATTCTCGATAAGTTGCGTCCCACGCCGTCTCACGGTGGCGTGACTGCGTGCACCCTTGGCTGGAAATTGGGTCTCGCCCCTTGGCCGCGGGAACGGAGCGCGTGATAGCAGGGGGGTATTTCAACGTGCCTGTTGATAGAGTTGGTGCCAGACACCCAGGCCTCTAACAGTTCACGTCCTGTCTTATTGCTGGCCCGCGCCACTATCCACGTGCTCGCAAAGTTGAATTCGTGGCCCTCCTCCAGGGCCACGACTAATAAACCCACTGTCCCAGAGATCGGATCTTCATCTTCTTTACAACAAGAACCTGGGATTCGCATATTCGCTTCCATACATGGTACATCGTACGCAAAACAGGCGTGTGAATCAAGCGCAGACGAGTTGTTTAGCTTTGTCATTTGTTGAGTCGGGTAGCCTTCAGTCTTTCCGACCTTCGATTGGCACTGCAGCAAGGAGGCATGGTAGAAAAGAGCGTGAGAGGTACTACGCAAGTCTGCAGTCACTAAAAACTAGTTTAAGGGAACTTTACTATTCTTGCGCCCAGCATGCTGCAGGACAAACTGCGGGCATCAGTATCCGTGATGTTGGCATTATTTGATACGAGGAATGGTTCAATGCGATTTTGGGATGCGTTTTACCACTGCCGGCAGCTCTGACAAATTCGAAATCTCCTGGTGGGATTCTTGAAAATGATCTTGCATTCATTTTGGGCTTTTAAGTCCCCTAGTCAGCAGGACAATGCAGTTCCTCCCGATAATGGGCGCTAAACCGCTCTGGCGCATTTAAACTGTGGTCAATAAGACACGTCTTACGTCTTTGAGAGCAAAGCTTGTGCTGATGCACATTGAACGACATCCTTACTAAATCGCATCCGTTACGCCCGATCGCATCTCTAATTTAACTTTACTCAAACTACCCGCGACAAGTTACGGTGTAAGACAGGAAGAAAGAGAGAAACCACTCCGATCCGAATAAATCACTTTTGCTTTCTGGCGAAGGGCAATCACAGTCAAAGGTTCGAAGGGAGCATAGATAATAAAATGAGTCAGAATTTCGAACTTCGAGAAAAAGAAGGGAACGGCCGGCCAAACGTAGCCGCCCCTAGGCATGTAGTCACACCCGGAAAGATTCCCACACAGTAAGAGTGCCATAGAGATCACATGGCAGCGTCACTCCCGGTCCACCATTCGACAACTTCAAACAAACACACACTGGGCTGATTGCGACTTCCGTTTTATCCCGTCAATTAGCCACTATACAGAGTACGCACCGTGATGGTCTTAAGTTCGGATCATACATGTTACAGAGAAGCCACATACAGAACGAGCCAAGCAGTATGCATCCTACCCACGTGAAAGCTGTCAATTACATGTTTGCGTTATGAAATGATGGATGATGTTGATGTGGGTCGCAGCTGTCAGTGAGGAGAGATGTGATGGCATGGTATAGCCGGCGGTGTTCTGCCGCAGGTTTTCATGAATGCGCATGCGACCGAACAGGCCCATGCGGTAGCCTAATGTGCGAAGACAGTGCGGACAGTTGAAGCGATGGCGTTAGGCGTACTTTAGTGTTCCAGGCACTGGCTCGCTCGTCGCTATGAGATAGATTCAAAAGTGTCCTACGAGGCCGATTCGTCAGTTGAATATTCAGAGGCAGTGTGAACAAGATGGGTCGGAAGCAGTGAGTCGCTTTCAGTGGTGGTGGTGTTGCTGGTGTTGGTGGTGGTGGTGGTGGTGGTGGTGGTGGTGGTGGTGGTGGTGGTGGTGGTGGTGGTGGTGGTGGTGGGTGATGGGGAGTTGACTGGGTTGGGCATGTTGGATGTGCAAAGTGTATCAGTTGTGTTGATACTGCGCTGAGTCCCTCTGTCATGCATGCGCATGCGACTGAATATGCTCATGCGATGAATTAATGTGCGTGGACAGTGTGGACAGTGAAGGCGGATACGGCGGCTGAACATTGGTTGACGGGCGCTGGTTCGCAAGTCTCTGTACGATGGATTCGTAAGGGGACGACCAGGCAGATGCGTGAGGTGAATGTGTGAGTGCAATGAAGGACCATTTTGGACATTCTCACTCATTCGCAAGACCTGCCAGATTTTTCGCAGTGACGCGGTCGTCGTCAGCATCCACTGGTTAATGGCTGCCGTTCTAAACGCACAGCCTAACCTGCACTAAGGACAGAAATGTGCTGACGCCCTGTTCCATGTTCCATCACATCCCCTACCCCCTGTCTCTTTCCCCACACCCTCTGTCCCTCCATGCCGTCCAGTTCCTGGTCCGCCATGTTCGTAGTCTCCAACTGTTAACTCATCCTCCTCCCCCTCCTCAAACTTTTTCACCACCGAATGCACTCAGCCATCTCATCCTCACCCTCATGTCTGTACCATGCGCAGTAGACTCCACGTTCACTCTCCTGGCCGTTTGTTTATTTATGATTTTGAAAAATAAACATTCCGGAGAAGGAAATACGATCGCTGGAACGAGTGTTTATTAGCCTAACATTTCGGATTCTCACTCGAATCCGACATCAGTGACAGATTCAAATTAGGGTAGTGGACTGCCCAGATGCCGCAATATTTATAGGATATAGTTGCTAGGGCGTTCCGTGCCTATCACAGTTGGCAGCTCCCGAGGGGATCACAACTCGACTGGCCAGTTGTTGAAGTATGCCACTGTCATGCCGTTACTATGTGCCTGCATGCCGCTCAAGATTATCGGCACCCCCGCTCATCGCACACGCCGACATTGATACCGTTGACAGTGGTTATCCGCACGCGCTCCCCGCGGTTAAGTACTTTGCCTAGGCTAAGTCTCGGTGCCAAATATGGGTGGTGAGGTAGTTGTACTTGTTGATAGATTGAGGTCCGGCAAACCATGACTCAAACAGTTCGCGGCTAACAAGATTGTCGCCTCTAGAAAGAACTTCTGTTTCGTCAAAATTGAATGTGTGGTTGGGTCCCGTCGAATGAGCCGCGATTTTGAGTTGGCGTGGTTCCTTCTTACTGCTGCCGCATACCCAACCATCCGTGTCCAGAATAGTCTTCCGGTTTCTCCGACATAGTTGCTTTGCCCACAACTGCACCAGAGCCGGGAAATGACCCGATATGTTTCCTGCCGTGTCAGTGGGTCTTTCGCCCTGACGATCTGACGCCTTATGGTTGCCTCCGGTCTGTGTGCAACTCTAATTCTACACGTAGAGGACTGCCCGCCAAAATTCGGGACCGGTTGAATTTTTTTCTCTTGTCCTGTTAACGCAGGCAAACCCAATAGCATGCCCTTCACCTGCTCGCATATTGATCCATCGAGCGTAAAGTACGTCTTGAGACAGAACTTCAGGAGTTGGAGGATTTGGGCGTGTCCAGGGCGATCCCTTCTGCGTCGCAACACGCCGTCTTCGGTCCAGGTGGGGGTATCGTAGCAGCTCGCTCTCTCTGTCGCTATCGCTGCCGCTTACCCTTACGGCCTCAGTCCGCCTACACGAGTAACTCAACCTCCAGCTTGCGGTGCTTTGAATCCAATCAATATTTCTCCATTCACCAACTGGTCGAAGCCGACCAGCGTTCGGGGGCATGCGCGTACAGTCTGTGACCTATCTCATGAGAGGTGCCGACATTTACGAATGGTTGCTAATCACTCACAAACCGACACAAACGAGTTCATAAAAGCTTTAAAATATTAATGACTGACCTTTAGCGAATTGAAAGCATAAATTCAATATGAAAATTGGCATTTAGTTGTTTTGAAATATCAATTTTTTGAGAAACACAAAATTCCGGAAACATCATCAGTTGTTTTAATTGAGCCGGACTGCGGCCACCTTGACAGCCAACGCGGACAATTTAGTGTTCTAACGATGCTACTACCGACATTTAAGTAATATAGGTTTATGTTATTTATTAAGCTTGGGCCACGTCGCACACCGCTGTTGGCATTCACCACGATGCCTGTAGACCAAACAATTTTCCTTCTTTTCCCGTATCTTAAGTGTGCCTCAACTGTCCGCTGTATTTTGACCAACAAAGCCAGTTAATGTGCCTCTAAACTCTGTTAACACATGACATTCTGTGTTCATCTGTACAGTTTTTGCTATTCCCCTCGCATTTCTTTCATGTTACTTCCTCTCCATTTCCTCCATATATATCCTCTGCATGTAACCAATAGGGATTTCAAAGGTACACACCTACTTTCCCTGAAATATACTGATACTGATACTGATACTTAAGTTTTCGGTGTACAGAAAGCCCCGTCCATGCAAGAAACCGTGTATATAAAAAAACACAAACAATGGAAGTTGTTCCGCAGTGAAATTTGCTATTAACTCTCCCTCGCGAATAATTGTAGTGGCATGTATGGCGATTAGCCAACAGCCTAGAGTTTGAGTATAGATTTCTACACGGCTTGACGAGACCTGGCTCATACGTTGTTCAGATGAGGTTGACTACGGGAAACACGTTTCGCTTGATTTCACCGATAAGAATGTCACAGAAATCAAGAAATTCCTAAAGTCACATGTTGATTGTCCAATCATTGACTAATACATTTAAGTGGAATAGTAATATGCAGACCTAAAGACATCATTTTGTGTAAATTATGAGGGCTTTCCTCCCGTCAAGTCACTTTAGATTTAGCTCTGGTGCAGAGATACAATGGGTTTCAGATCGTCCTGAAAAAAGCAGTGAAGTCCTCGCGATTTTCAGTGTTATCGAGCGATTGATCCGCCATGTGTGTGTATCAAAAACGGCAAAATAAGATGCATTGTTAACGCAGTAACTGAAGAAGTGAGTTGCTGGTCATTCGTCCTGAGTTAGAGGGCTGTTTGGATGATATTTTCAGACTCACCCAAACAGGAAACGTCATCGCCGAGCAAACTGACCGCCCACAAAGGACGTCCGCAGGAAACATGTCTTATATGTATCCAACACATCTTCTTATATACTGTTATCTCAAAAATCGCTTTGAACACATGTTTCGCTGATGGCTTTTCGCGTAATTTATCTTTTTTTCATGTGAAAATTGAGATGCTTAGTCGAATTATTCATTCTCCTGAAAATATGTGATAGATTGTTTGTTGCAAAGGAAGTAAAACCAATTTTCCTCTTACATCGGAGTTTTATTTTGCTATATTTGTTTACTATCAGGTTTCGTTAGAAAATTGTAAATGCTCGGGAGATTTGCCGTACAAATTCTAATATATTGTGAAAACTGCTGATTTTCTGTCCGACATGATTCTAAATTATGCACTGGCTCCAACTAGACCGTACAAAAGCATTATACCATATGTTTAAAAGTTAACACATCCACATTTTGGAGGACGTTTCCGCAGTAACCTACTGGGTATTGGAAAAAAACGGGAACATATCAGAACGCATACATAAAGAATTGCTCGAAGACATTATTACTACTTTTTATCTCATGAAATCACATATATTTGCTAAGATGATCTTTACAAATCCATTAAACGTCCGATTTTCAAAAAGTAAACTGCTTGCCTACATCTCGTTTTATCTGGTTCACGTGGTGTGGAAATAAATTCTCAAGTGCGACAAAGTCGGTTTGGTTAATCTCTTGCATTAACATTAACCTCTTCTCATAGAAACATGTACGGACGCGCAAACATACAATAGGGTGGTTATTGGCGTAAGAAACCGCCGAAATATAGGGTAACTTAGATTCCGGCTATGACTGTCAAAGTTATCTTTAAACACATTGTGAATACATAAAAGGCATTTTCTGGAATCGGCTAGGCGAATAATAAAAATATGAAGTATTTCAGCTGCCTCAAATGATCGTCTTAATTTCCAACATTACATTTTATGAAATACGTCACATACTGCACGCCGGAACATCCCTTTCGAGACGCCGGCTGATAGTGGTTACTGAGTTGCCAGTCGAAAGTAGCTGATGATTTTTATCATATAACACAAACTTTTTCGCGACTTTGAAATCCATGTTTTTTCGCACTTATTTCGATGCGCCCCAGATTACTGAAGATTCAATCTCCTCTGGTTTATTTCCACGATATATTAATGGTCACGCTTTTTACATGTTCCTTCTTGCGTATTTCGATCGCAACTCCACCCATACAGCGCAAATTTCTTGACAGCTTGAAAATCGATATGAGTGCCGCATTCGTCTCTGACAACACTTTCAGGTTACGTAGGGGTCAAGTAGCGGTATATCTGTTAAAATAACTCGGTGCAGATCTTTTTTTGACTCAAGGTGATATTCCCTTGCACAACAACGCATTTCCAGTTAGCGTATTTTAAAAAAGTCTTGAGCCCAAATTAGGTCATCTAGGCAAGTTTATCATGAGTCTTCCGTCCTTTTTCCATAGCACACAGGTTGTGATTTTGCTATCTATCACTGGTCTGCCAAGGTATCATATGAACACCTTCATTTCACGATATTTAAGAAGAGAAATGACTCTGACTTGCAGCCCCTTATCCCAGACTTGGAGGCCTTACCGTGAGATGTGGTTTGCAGTATACATTTTCGCAGCGTACTCCACATTCACTGGCATATTAGGTACCCATTTATATGACCGAAAAATAAATATTTGTTTCCTGAATGCCTAATATTATTTCCTTTCTTGTCTTTATCAGGAAAACCATCGTTATCCTATCCGCGAATGGCATTTCTTAGAAACTTCATTTTTGAAAATTTACACTGATCCAGCATTGTTTATTCTTAACTACGCAGCGCTGACTTGTCTTCACTGAATGATGATTTATAAATATAATCTCACGCCAGCTAAAGACGAATATCTAATCAACGGGATGCCTGCAAATTGCGGGAATCGTCCGGAACTACCAACGTCATCGCCAGATCGTCCACGTCGAAAGACAGAAGCCCCAGCACATAGTTGGCCGTGGCATGTAAGCCGGTAGATGTGACAGGTGGCATTTCTATGTTGTGCAGTATGAGCATGACTTGCTGTTAATTAACCAACGCCAGATGACAAGCACAACACTTGATTCTCGAAAATCGACATGATTCATATGCACATACTACAAATTCGCGATATACACGTAGTATTGTAAGGACTTAATTTATGTAGATCACTTGAAGTTCTTCACTGATTCCCGCCACATGAACCCCTAAAAATCAGTTTAATACATGTAGAATATTCCACCGTTTCACGGTTTTGGAATCAGATGGAAATTGCTCACAATACTACTGTTTCCTATTTTCAATAGGTTGGTGTTTATGCTTCAACGATTGGGCCATATCCGTTTTGTGGAGGAACCCTCATTTCGCCCACATGGGTTTTGACCGCTGCTCACTGTATCGTTGGAGCTCTTCGATGTAAAGATATTCCACTCGGTCAGTCCTTTTCGTTCCGCGATTTCGTCGAGGATGACATGGTCGTTCGCGTAGGAGACCACAATCGTACGCAGCGCGTGGGTCCAGCATACAACGTTCGTGTAAAACACATAATCCTACATCCGAAATATAAACAGCCGAAATGAGGAAAGGTTAGGACTTCGCCCTACTGAAGTTAAAACGACGAGTCAAAAGATGTGTGTTCTATCGTTTTTTTCCTGGGTTCCGTTGAAGCAGCAGTTTTGTGTCGTGGAGAGAAATTTGACTTAACTAAACTGTATGCAATTTCGCCGCAATGTTATTGTCCATCATCGAAAACTGCGCGTTGTGTGCTCTTCCAAAACGTATATCTTACACTGTTAGACATAAACAATTTAAAAAATTTTGAAAAGACCTGTGTTACTCTTGGCAATGACATTGAGTTTAAATTAGGTTTTTGATAGAATTATATGATTGGAAGTGTCTAGCTTCATAAAAATTGGCGTACGTATGTCACAAACATTGACGATGAATACGGGACCTGTTACCAATGTTAACCACGTGTAGACATGACGCTTGCAGTCTGCACATGAAACAGCCCAATTTGCAGTCGTCGTGATTTATGAGGGCTTATGAAAACGGAAAGGCAGACGATTAAATCTATTGTTCCAACACCCACGTCTTTTTTTCTTTAATGTGTACCAAATACAGTAGATGTGCCAACTCATGGAATGTAAATCAAAATTCCGAGAAAAGTTCTGGACTCTAAAATATTACTTAAGTGGGGTTGTAACATTAATCATCGTGCGGCATGCTCCTAGGATAATTCAGTTATTTTAGGATGTCAGCTTTTGAATGAACTCTTTTAGCTCGCCGGCAAAAACTACATTTTTAAAAAGCAACTACGAGTTAAGTGAGAATTTTTCCAATTTATTTTGGTCCTGTTATAAATTCAAATATACTTCAAAGAAAACATGCATGAAAATATTAATTATTTTATATTTCTGAAAGGGAACCATATCTTCAAGATTTAAACCTTAAGGATCTGTATAATTTGGCTTAAAATTCTTTTTATTAATGAAGTTTTTAAGACCGTGACTTGCCCGCTCATAAAACATCGTGTGTCTGCATTTGTAAAGTTTGCAAGTTTGTAAATATGGCTTAAACCCACTGCCAGATTGTAAGAACCGCATACTTTTCCTCATAATAGCATATTGGGTGCATGCTTTTCCGCACATGGAAAATATACAGCAGGTAGTTTGGAAACCATGGATGCAATTGTAACGGCAAGTCAGGTTCAAAATTATTCGGGAATTGGAAAAATTTTTTGAACCACATTTTATCCTATCTTAAGATATAAATTTGAAGGAGACGTGATTTTCTTCCACATAATTTTGTGCATGGTTTCTATGGATTATATTTGAATTTATGAGGGCATCGAAAATCAATGAGCAAACGTTGCACCATATAAGTAGTTAATTATTACAGAGCTTGGTTTTTGCAGGCGGCTGAAGAGAAGTTCGTTCAATGTTGGCAGCCCGGAGTTACTGAAACATCTCGGAAGAATGCTGCATAGTAATTTATATTACAACCCCACTAAAGTAACCCTTTTAAACACGGGAACGCATTTCAGAATTTCATGAGTAAGTTAGCAGGCAAAATTAGGCGTTTTCTGTGGTTATGTTCTAGTTATTTAAGAGACTGCATGCATGCTGTGCCAAAACTTGCAATGCAGCTTTTCTACCGCCCATAGCAAATGTTACGGAGTTCGCATGCCTAGCGGATTCTGGGTCGCAATTCCAGAATGGGGCCTTCTGTTTCTTAGCCGGATGGGGACTGATTCCAAATCCACCGAACCCACCGCATCCCAATCAACCGGAAGTGCTGATGGAAGTACGAGGG
>CACRXP010001765.1:0-32197 GCA_902702965.1 Spirometra erinaceieuropaei
CCACATACTGGGAAGAGAGGAAGGGAGTGATGACTAGGGACCTCATCTAGGTACACAGCTGCCGAAGTAATACCTACGGGAAACGTGTGGGAGTAGATCGCATCATGTCAACATTCTCCATCCAGTCCAAGTTGCGAAAACTCATCTCGAAGTTTTCAACTACCTTATGAAATGACGACTAATATTCATAAAATAAAATCCGTGAATACTACTTTGAGGACGATGTGAAATAACCACCGTCATAGCATACTAACTGATGTATGTGACAAGGAATAAACATTTCCGCGATACAACCGCGATCTTGTTGCCCAGCACCAGTCGGTACTGATTGCATGCTTCATACTCCGTGTTCGTCAACCAAGCAAAAGCTAAGACTTTCTCCGGATTCTAGTGTATAATTTAGATACGCAGTATATGCGATGGATACGATCCTTGCAGCTGGATGTCGCCTTCAGGAGGCAGCTTGTGCAAGTCTGACCTGCTCATCTAATTTACGCACAGATTAGCACGTATTTTGGGCATTAACACTGAATGTTCTTAGATGTGCTTTTAGTGTATTCATACAGATTTCCCTGAACGCATCGAAAAGCCGCACACCACTTATTCGGGAATTATGTTGTTAAGCAAAATATAGCATTTGGAAACTAGCCGGAAACGTATGTATTGCTGTATGGTTTGGCATTCCTAACAGTTTTTCATCTAAAATACTGGTATGCTGAATTTGGCACACATTTCACTTTTTCCACCTTAGTTTTGCGCAGCCGGGAAGATGCTACACGTCCCTCAGGATCATAACGTTTAATTCGGAATAGAGAACGATGAATGCTACATAATATGCCATTTTAGTCAAACACAAATTACTGTCAAGTGTGCAGAACTTACCGTTGGAAGCCGCCAGTTCTTGTTCTCGCCTTACAAAGGATGGCTTTGCAACCCGCAGCATTAGCACTTCAGCGGAGCAGCCGATATTGTGAATGCCACCGTCGGCGAGTGAATACTGAAGCGTACGCCGTTAGGCCGGATTCGAACGCCCTAACATCGATCGGTAATTAGCCTGTTAAAAAATCGATTGCTGAATTTTAAACTTCCTGCCATTTTTGCAGGTGGCTGATGAGGGCAAGGGGGGGGGTTGTGAACTGCGCAGCAGTTTCGCGCCCAGAATTGTAATTCAATTATCTAGCATTCCAACATTATGTCCATGTTTTGGCTTAGCGCCCACGCTGACTCAGTGCAGTCAAAGTCACTTCGGCTGAATTAGCCATCCTTGCACTGCTCGTAGGTTATGACTGGGGAAAGTGCAGTTGTGTTTTCACACTTGGAACATATTTTCGAGCACTAGGTACTTAAGGGCACTTCTTTTTATGGGAACCGCCGTCATTTCTGTCAACATGCTAATGTTAAAATCCTTGGCAAATAGCAGCATATACGTACCTGCATACGTATGCCTACAAGACAATCCCATCGACTTTCCAACACATTACGTCTTAAAAATCCTTAAGCTCCGCCTCAATAACTATTGACAATTTGACGGAAACTGTTACCAACAGGTTAAGGGCTCCCCCACTGGGTTCGCCAATTTCGGCGCTACTCTCAGAACAAGTATTTCAACGACTAGAACAAGATGTTATGAAAAGTTTTTAACCAAAACGTGGCTCAGATAGGTGGATGACAGCTGTCATCGTCAAGACCTGCGAAGTTGAGCAATTTCGCCAGAGCACGAAATGCGCCTTCACAGACCTACAATTTACACGTGAAGAAGCAAAAGGAGGCACCCTCCCGTTTCTAGACGTGAGCATACAAAGACTCAGCGACGGCGGCCTCGCAAAAATTGTTCACCGGAAAGGCTCTGACTCTGAGATCATCCCGAGCTATTAGAATAACCACCCAGCAACCCATAGAAGAAGTTGTGTTCGGAACCTTTTCCACAGGGCCTATCGTAACTGCAGTAGCGCCGATTTACTCAAGAAAGAACTGGCTTATCTGTATCGGTTTTTGCGACTCAAAGGATACCCGGTGGGATTTGTGAAAAATTGTCTCAGACGCCAGGGGCAACCACATCCGTAAACCGGACCCCCCGTCTCTCGTGTTTTTGCACGCCTTTGAAGGTGATCGCCACTTCAACTGGGAGGGGACTGAAGTGATCGCCAGTGCCAACACCAAACGGGCCCGAGAGTTTCTCGAATCTTGGCACTCTAATAACGGGAACATGTATGCAGGCTGCCCTCTCTACTGTCAGTATTCAGCGGCGGTCAAGTATTAGAGTTGCCAATACATTCGACAAAAGCATGTAGCAGTCTGTACACTAACCCTCAAGTGGGAATCTATTAACATAGTAAGCATTGCTAATACAATTAATGCAGACGTTGCCAGGTTGGCTGTCAAGTGCGGTCTAATATCCACAACAATTTAGACGTCTTAAACTTGTCAAAAATTCGCATGGAACAATTCAGAAGAGCATTTGGCGAGCATGCGCTTGCTTTCGATGAATTCTCATCGGGCCGGTACGTTTATATGGGAAAGAGGTACTAACTGAAACGTGTGTGATAAAATGATAAAACCCTGATCGGTACGTACATAATTATTCTTCTATGGCTCTCGATAAAAAATCACTTGAAGCATTGTCTCTTGGTCCTAAAATCTGCATACCTCGTCGAGGTGTCAATCAGCTAGACATGGAAACACAGTTCGAACATCTCTGCAGCCAGACGTACAATCTAAAACCCATATCTACAAATAGTGTCCAACATTTGAATTCAACACTAGTTAATTGCAGTTATCAATATCCCAACAAAAGCACAAAAAGTCGGGTATTGCTTGCAAAAGCTCACATACAGAAGAAAGGGCAGATGACAGAGAACGGAGATATTTTGGTAAACACACCGGATAAAGGAGGAGGCGTAGTTATAATGAATACAATCCATATTGTCAGACCAGAAAAAATTCAAGAAAGCCGACAAAGAGAAATATTTTACAGACGAAGTAGAAACACAACTGACGGACTGCTTGCGCAGACTCCATGCAGGAGGCTACATGAGCGATCGCGAACCCGGAAACCTCCGTCCAGTAGGCACACACTTCCCTTGATTGTATGGTCTACCGAAGATCCACAAAAACTGCCTATCAGTCTGTCCGATCTTAGACATGCGCAACTCTCCCCATTATGCGATAACAAAGTGACTGGCAGATAATCTCACTCTTCACAAACGTTCCGGTCACAGAGACAGCTGAGTATGTATGTGAATTCCTGTCAACCAACCACCAACAAATAAGCATTCTGACGAACGCACTCAAGAAACTATTTCTAAAATGAACACAAAATGTGCAGTCCCCCTTTGAAAACCTGATATATAAGCAAATAGACGGAGTTGCTTTGGGGTCGCCACTTGATCCTCTCCTGGCCGATGTTTGCATGGGCAACTTGAAAAAGTTTCTGTTAAACGATCAAATCAGAAAGCTAAGGCACTACAGTCGCTACAACATCTTTGCAATCGCCACCATAGAAACCAACATGATCGTCCTGTCGGATGTTGTAAATCGAGCACGTTCGTCGGTCAGGTTTGCGTTGGAGGTAAATCTGACAGGCTTCCTGCCTTTCCGGATGTCCTTCTGAGCGGAAGAACTGACGGCAGCATAAGAAGAAGCACCCATCGAAAGGACACCTGGTCTAGGCAATATACGAACATCTACGGTTTCGTACCCGTTCAACAGAAACGTAATCTAGTTTGTTGTTCGGCGCTAAGAACTAGAAAAATCTGCTCTAATGATAGCGTTAACGAGATACTGAGAAGAATGCAGGACCTGCTTCGCGAGGACGGGTATCCTGACAGATTTATTGTAAGGAATCTTGCTTAACGACCGTCAAAATCCATCGTACCGACGGTAGAAAAGAAAACTCTGTTTCCCAAAATGCTCTTTCAAAGGGAAGCGGCGGATAAGCTCCCGCGAAGACACCTTGACCATGCTGTTCAAGCATTGTTTTCGACCAACCTCTATGACGCCGAGAAGGTAAAAATGGGCTACCACCACAGAACACCTCCATGTGTATTTACTTGCTCCTGTGGAGCAGGCTGTATTGGTCGTACGCGTAGACGACTATCCACGAGAATACCAGAACACCTGACGTCATGGCTGAGAAAAGGTGAAGTTAAAAGCATACACAGCTCCATCCTCGCACACATGGTTGATTCTGGGCATCGTGTGGATGCCAACGAAGTCTTCCGTGTTGTTTACAAGGTGCCACCTAACTATCATAAGTGACTTGGTCAGTGCCAACTAGAAACAGCAGAAGCGACTGCCATCAGGCTGCAGAGGCCTGTTCTGTGCGCAATGAGGAATGCCATGCACGTTTCGCGTCTACCGTGGGCAAGGATCGATTAACTGTGTGCAGGTCTCCGCACCCCCGTCCCCTTCCCTCCCCCTTGCGACACGACATTACTTAACCCTCTATGTCAGCTACTAACTCTTCTATCCACTCCCTCCCCCCTCTTTATTACCACAGTCTGCTTTTATGAAAAGACAAACCGTAATCGATTCCGCCTAGCGCTCACATGTTTCAGTTTGTACCTCTTTCTGACATAAATGTACTGGTTTGATGAGAATTTATCGAAAGCACGCGTCTGCTCGTCCAACAGTCTTCTAAATTTGAATTTCGTTAAAGGTTAAGTCGTCTCGAGTGCGGGGTAATGATCGGCAGATGGCACCCAAAAAAATCCGCCTAACCAAAACAGCCTGTCTTGCGGGACAGGTGGCAACAGGGGTTTTATGGGTAGTGGCTGGTCGAGATGTATGATATTAGCCGACGGAAAGCCTTATTTGAACAGGTGATTGATCGAAATTAGCCCGCTCTCCATTCCGTTATTACAAAGTGGGTCGCCAAAGGCAATATAGTGCTAACGGACGAGTGGAGGGCGTATAATCGTCTTCCCTCAGAAGTTTATCTACATTTCGCTGTTAACCACTCAAAGAACTTCAAGGACCCTACCACCGGACGGCACACCAATGCCATTGAGGCATACTGGAGTAGACTGAAAAGTAAACTCCACGAGGGGACCCTGTATGTAATCGATCTGTATGGAATTACGTAGACGAAGTACAGTATCGTCTTTGGTTTGGCTTCAGTGCCATTTTTTTGACAGATGCCTGTGAATTGTTCCTGTCCCATGTTGTGCAGACTTATCCTATTTAAAAGTGTTTTTGTTTTGTAATAAACTGCCATAATGCTAATGTATGCCGTATATTCAAGTGTACGTGTGTAACGATGGGGAAGGTTGGGTAACAGCGACCATCGTCCATGTAACCTCCTGCGATATTCGTTCGGCCAGCCCATGTTAGGCCGTCGGGGAAGTTCCAAGTAGTGCGTGAAAGTAGGCCTGCAAACGCTGTTATAGCCTGGAGGCGTTTGAGTCCACTGTTTAAGGTATTATTTCTAGGTGACGGATTTTTTTGGGTGCCATCTCCCGATTGTTTCCGAGTGCGGTCCTAGAATTCGCCTTCTATCCCCATTTACGGCAGTTGTGAGGACGTAGATGGCGAGTCTGACTTCGAGTGCATCATGGCCTCAATGTCATGTTCTGCCGGAGTTTTAACGCAATGCCCTTAGATAAGTGATAGGTGTTGTTGGGATTTGATATTTCAAGAACACCTGAGCCGGCCTCAGGCAACTAAACTTCTTGCACTACAGATGATGTTTATGCTGCAGCCCAGAAGTTGTAGGGCTCTTTTCTCAACTGGCAACCCGGATTCCCTCTCCTGGAGGATTGAAAATGGCTTGTGTACATGAAGTCTGTTCCACCGGTTGAGGATGGAAAACATTGTTCCCGCAGGCACCGCTGCACAAAGCAAATCCCGTAAGCTGTAAATAAACATGAAATTTAGTTAGAAAGTGCTGTAATCGTAACAGCGACGTACATTGGCTGACAGTCAAGGCGGTACGGCGCAGAATACTTCTGGGTGTGAATGCAGAGCAAGGCAAACAGCAGGAGTTGGATTCGATAAGAAAGATTATTTCCGGCTCTGAGAGAAGATTCGGTCCGCCGGTATCAGTAGTTTGTGATGCCTGCGCGGAGCGGCCGATGAGGCCATTAGGTCAGCGAAAGGGGTAGAAGTCCGTTCATGGTGATAGTTGAGAAAGCTCAGTAAAAATGCAATTCAGCCGTTCAGGAAGACGTAAACAACTGAATCTACAAATGTAATGGTAATTAGGATTGTAATTGGACACTGGACGAAATAATGTCTGAATCAGCCTATTCCGAGGCTGTCGCGAATATGAACTCCACACGCTGATCAGTCATTGGCTAGCAGCCATCTTCATGTAAAAGGCGAAACCTCTCACTGACCAGTGCTCCATAATCGACGGTCAGAAACAAAAAAATTGAAGTAACAAGTGCTGCGGACGTCGTAGGTATCATCCATCGTTAAAAATAATTGTCGTCTGTCGTTCGCATGCACAGCGAAGAGAGGAGTCCAAGGAAGCAGTCGGGAAGAAGGGGACACGATCGCTGAGACAAGAGATTTATTCTCTGGCCCCAAGTCCAGTTGAACACAGACCGAAGACGACCATTAGGAGACGCGCTGCCACGGCAAAAACGTCTAGAATCATTTATCGGATCTGATGCGGTTGCGGCGAAAGCAACTACGTCGAAGAAACCGGAAGACAGCTCCGAGCGCGAAAGGCCGAACACGCTGCACCGGCGCGGAGAAATGACGCTAGCACTCAAGCTGCGGCTCATTCGATGAGGTCCGGTCACACATTCAAATTCGATGAGGCCGAAATTGTCGCTAGAGGTGACAACCGCGTCAGTCGGGAGCTGCTTGAGTCATGGTTCACAGGCCCCTGTCCATCACCAAGTGCAAAGACCTTCCCCTTCCATACTCTGTGCTGAGACTTCTCCTCGGCGGAGTAATTGGTCACGCGGGGAGCGCACACGTGAACACTGTTTCCATCGCCAGTATCGATGGGTCAGATATTCGGATGATCATCACACTGATATCCAACACACGTGATGAAGTTTCAGCAGCTAACGACGTGAATGTCGGCCATCGTACAGTCATCATGCCAAGTGCAACGATTCCTGGTGAAGGGGGGGGGGGAGGGGCGCGGTGGCATGGCGACTGCATCCTATAAATACTGCAGCCCTTTGTGCATGAAGCATCCGTATCTGCTTTTGTTTCTCATGATGGGTTCGAGCAGGAATCTGAAACGTCAGGCGAATAAAGATCTTGCCCCAGCAATCGTGTCTATATCTTCATAACAGTACAGGACCCACGGCGTCACATGTAAGTACGACTCATGTCTTGCGGTCACCGACCAGAACATAAGCAATTATTAGCGAATGATGTTCCATTTCCGGAGCTCGAATACTTTCCGGCCAAATAATCTCTTCTCGCCTGACTTGAAAACACTTGGATTTATACATGACGTGACAATTCGACAGTCGATTTCGACGATGTGAACCGCGTTCTCCAAAGCAGTGTGAGGGTGCAGACAGTGACTTTCGTGTGATTTCTTTTATAGGGACCAAAGGATTACGTCGCATCTACTGCATTATCTCCTCCGTCACCTGGGCTGTGTGTCATAGTGAAAAAGAGTGGAGCCTGGATAGGACGTAATTGGCAGGCGCGGCCGGAACTGCCCCTAGGCGTGCCGTCATGGACGACTTGATACCCACGCACTAGGAGTGCCCAAGAGGACACTGCAGCCTCACTCTCAGTCCGTCAGTCGGGAAATCCACGCAACCACGTATCGCGAGGTTCAAGTTGTCCTGTTATTTGACAACCTCCTAAGCTGAGGCTTTTAGTGCATCGTCAGAGCTCCAAGCGCGACGAATTGTTTGTTGTGAGGAAAGTGCACTGAGTCGTCGACCTCGTTCTCTATTCCCATTACCGGCCATTGTCCAAGCCGGCCAGTTGTCCGGTGAGGGGAATAGACGCAGTGGCTGACTAACTAGCGACCTCGTCTGTGTGTGTCACCCACACGATCTGCTGTATATCGATGCTCCTGGCACCGGCTAGCCTGTCTCTGTGCGATAGGTTTGCAAGTCACCGCCCATAGGACAGTGCAGGCGATCATAGCTTCCGGATCAGAAGACTCCCCGCTATGAAGGCTCGTCGAAATGGCTGACCGCATGATCTAAACCCAGCGTGTCGCAGCAACAATAATTCCTAATTCCTATCACCTCTCTAACTCACCCGGCCTATGCAAACTGAGGGCAGAGTTGTCTAGATTCTCTGCTGTCCAGGCAGCTCGACAAATTAGCCTGGCAATGAAGAACTGGACACGGAAATGTGTAGGATGTCAGCGGCGCAAGGTGCAGTGAAAAATCAAGGCAGCTCTCGGCATTGTTCCCAGCCCCAGTATTAGGTTTGGCTTTAGCATCTGTCTAACGCTTGTCCGCACATGGTCGCCTATGTGAAATGATTCACATGGTATCCGGAAGGCATTATTATTCTGCTTGTCAAAGCTACGACGGTGGTCACGGCATTTTTTCTGTGGCTGGGTTGCAGTCTGTAGTCCGTAGAGCTAACCATGGTGTACAATCCGACTTTAGCCTCCTCCAGTCTCTCTTCTCCTATTTGGCTGTACACAAATCCACACCAGATCCTATCACCCCAATGCAAGCAGGACGGTCGAGTGGGTTTATCGCCAGCTGATGACCTGCTTACTTGCCGATGAAAATACTGAGTACCTTCTATTGGCCTTGTTGGCATTTTTTAAACTCTCGAGTCGAATAATATCTGCCCCACCGCGGAGTTGCTGCTCCGTGGCCACAACCACACGCGGTTGGTAAGAGAATCCTAATACCTTCGACAACCCTGCAGTCCCTTCCGCCAACCTATACGTCGTAATCGCCGGCAATCTGGTTCCCGCCTAGGAAAACTCGTCAGCCTGTCGGATAAAACAGCCGGCTATAGGAAAATTGTCTTCATTTGGCGGTTGTGAGTGTCATGTAAGGACACGCATACATAATCTTGCGTCACTTCTGTAACTTTGGCCTTCAGAAGATCTCTGTCTCTGCCTGTAGAGATCACACGAGAAAGTCCATGCACAAGGCTTGCTAGTGACTTCTCCCCACGTCGAAGTCAGTTTAGCATTAATTTATTGTCCCGCATTCTCTTATAATTTCGACGTTTGTCAATCAGTACAAAATGCTTTTGAATCTTACATAAGAACGTCAGCTGCCTAAAGACGGTTACATCTAGGAGACACGTGTCAGACTGCGTAGGTACACAATGGACGATTTGTAAATCTATTTCAGCCTCGCATTTGAACAAAACCAACATGTAGTTCCATTTCCCACAACACACATATGGTGACTTTTCGTTGATTGTAAACTGCATGTTCTTGTTTTTCAGCGACAACCTATTAGTCGAAATATACCCTGAGACACTAAGCTCTAAGAGAAACTAAAATCTGAAAAGAACTTGAGAGAAACGATAATCTGGTAGACGACGGGAATGCTTCAGCACAACATTTAAAAAGGGCAGGCTCCCTATCTTTCCGAGACGTCCTTCCTAGCAGAAGAACTGATGGCAACAGCACAAAAAGCGTATATCGATAGGACACCTGGTCTGGACAATATACGAACTTCTACAGTTTCGTATCCATTTAACAGAAACGTAACCTAGTTCGTTGTTCGGCGCAAAGGGTTAAAATATCTGTTCGGCAGATAGCATTGGTTAGGAACCTAAAAGGAGCTAGGATCTGCATCGCGAGCACGGCTATCCTGACATATTAATTGCAAGGAATCTTGTCTAGCGGTCGGAAAAATCCATCGTACCGACGACCGAAAAGAAAACGCTTTTCTTAAACTCCGTTTTCAAAGGGTGGGCGGCGAGGGAACTCCGAGAAGGCGCCTTGACCAAGCCGTTTCACGGACCTTCCCGGCAGCAAGATTTCAAGTATTGTTTTCGACCAACCGCCTATGACGCCGAGAAGGTAGGGATAGGCTACCAGCACAGACCACCTCTATGTGCGGTTACTTCTTTATTTGCTCCTGTGGAGCAGGCTGTATTGGTCGTACGCGTAGACGCCTATCCGCAGGAATACCAGAACACCTGCCGGCATGGCTGAGAAAAGCTGAAGTGAAGAGCATACACAGCTCCATCCTCGCACACATGGTTGATTCTAGGCATCGTGTGGATCCCAACGAAGTCTTCCGTGTTGTTTACAAGGTGCCACCTAACTATCCTAAGTGTCTGGGCCAGCGTTAGCAACAGCAGAGGCAACTGTCATCAGGCTACAGAGACCGGTCCTGTGCGCGCGGAACAATGCCCTGCAGGCTTCACGTCTACCGTGGGCCAGGATCGACTAACTGTATGCAGGTCTCCGCTCCCCCGCCCCCTTGTGATACTGCTCTTGTCACTTACTACCTCCTCTCCCCCTTCCTCCTTAGTTACACACCGGCTTCTATGAAAAGACGAGACGTAATCGATTCTTCCTATCGCTCACAGGTCTTAGTTTGTACCTCGTTTCCCTATAAATGTACTGGTCCGATAAGAATTTATCGAAGGCACGCATAACCTCGCAAATGCTCTTTTGAATTTAAAGAACCGTTGTTCGTCTACTGAAGTAATTTTAGTAGCGCACAATTATGAACGCACATCACGTGAAAGCAGCCGCTGGTATGGGACACAATCTCGGGCCTGCCTACCTCGAAATATTGAAATTGTATGCCTGGGGGTGGAACGTGGATTGTGTGCCAGACGCTGCTTACTTTTAACTACAACCAGCTATTTTCATCTGTAACTTCCGAGATTCGTAAAAAAAAACAGACTTATTCAATTGTTCCTTTACCTGTGGCCGGCTTATTTGTTGCTCCTACAAAGCTTCAAACCATATGGGGTGCGCTGTTTGAGTGAAAAAGTAGAAATTACACTTTTACGAATGCTAAAAATTCTAGAAAAATCACGTAAATGTCTGAAATATCGTTGGCTGAATAACTCGAATCTGCACCATGGGTAAGCATAAAACTCTGCCGGATGTCATTTGAGCTATTGAGAATTTGCAATTATTTTTAAAAAATTCGATATTTCCGATATAAAATAAGTCGACGCTTCTCGGGAGGATGGTTAGAAGTAGGCCCTTGTTCGTCTGATGTTTCTGCGCAGGTAGCGACAAACAATGAAACCAGGGAGACAACGCTAGCAGTACATTAAGTTTTTACAACTTCAGATACTATGGTAGAGGGCGCCCACTGATCGCATTGCGGGACTTACTCATCCCGTTTTGCCTTAGGTCCTGATCAGGACCCTCCCGAGCAGCCAAACAACAACTATAAACATGCGAAGAATGCAATTACCGACAAAGACAAAGGACAACAGAATGATCATTTCGAGTTTAACTGCCGCCACCAGCCAAGCATGCTCAACCGCGTGTTTTCAACCCCACAGTTCGAGTCCGCGTTCTAGTGGTTAGAAGCCCTACGCTAGGCGATGATCGTTGATCATTCCAGTCTCTCTTGATTTGGTCAGTAATCGTACTCAGCATCTATTTACTTATAACGGATAGGAGCCTTCACGTTCACTGACGATGGTCAAAATTACTGCGAAGATTACGCGCCCACCTTCACCCGAGTCGCCAGTCGGAGAAGTTGGTTTGCATGCTATGCTCTTAAGACAGTGTGCACCCGCGAGCTGCCTGCGTAAAGTGTCGCCCATGTAAGGTTTAAAATTTATAAAACGATGCCCTAACAAGTCAGGTTGTTGCTATGCGTCTATGTAGTTGGTCGTCGGCATGAATGAACTATAATACTGAAGTTCGAATTTTTAAACAACAGTTTGGGTTTTTAACCATTAATCTTGCGTTGCTTGAACGAATTTAAGGTGTCAGCCCATCTAATTTCATCTGAATATGGACACGGCATGTGAGGAACTGGGATTGGATGATAGAGTTATGGAAAATTATGGTGGATCCAGACGGTTATTTTATAAAAACTGCTTTCGGTCCGTTGGAGAGGCCAGACGCCTACGTCGGTGAGTCGCCAGTCGTCAGTCGGGTTGCACTTTCAGAAGATGGATGTGCTCAACCGCTTGGAGAGAATGAGGTGTGAACAGAAGTCTGCACCGCTTTGCTGAGTAGACACCATTTAGTCGGCGCATGGTATGCGGCGAACCCTAATAGCCGACCACAGAATTCTGCATAATCCAAAGACATGGCTCGCGAGAATCGAAGGATGTCATCAATGACAGGTTACGACGCCGAAATTGGTGTAGAGCTAATTCGGTCCGCTCATGATATTTGCAACGGTGTTTGGCCGCCATAATCATGTCGGCATTGTCGTCAAACACTCCAATTTTATCCTTGGTCATCCGCCTGGTCATCCACTGCATCGTGCGCCTACTTCAAGACGCCTAATTCAGCGGTTTCTGGTCATGGCGAACGCTTAGTTTCTGGTCCTCCCGAACTCAACTGACATAATTCTGCTGCTCACGAACCTCCTATCCTCTTTTAGGGGTTCGTTTGACCTCTTGGCAGATGCCCTCCCTGATTTTGATCAAATGAAGGCTACCTTGGTCAACCTCACCCACCTGACTCAAACTGTTTCCTCAAGGCCAGCGTCCATGATGTTTCGGTCTGCGCGCTTCTTTGATGACATCCCTCAGGACAGGCCAACTTCCTGTCTTTGTTCGAACGTTATCGTTTGGTAAATCCCGCAGCTGCACACCTCAGTGGGAGCTTACGTCATCCTACTTAACTGTGAGGTAGTTCATTAAGGTTGACTAGCTCACGAACTTCCTAACCGCAGAGCCGTTTACTCGGCTGTCCAGTGTCATTCCGATGAACGCGACCCCGCAAGGCTAACCAACTGGAATACAACCTCCAAGTAACGTCTGATACCTGCCTCATAGACGGCTCATAGGATAAGCTGGCTAGGGTGCTGTAGAGGTTCTCGATCACGACCTTCGTTCCATTCCCCCACCAACATCTCTCATATGACTGTTGAGCGGTGAGGAGTCGGTTTATCCCTGGCAACGATGCAGTTAACGGTCTTAAACTTTTGACGTTCTCCTGACCACACCACAGCGTAGTCCTTTATTGAAGTTTAACTCCTTCTGAGCGCCTTTCCGTACCCAGTTTGATGGGTTGAACCTCTCCTATCCTAGCGCGAACAGGCGGCCGACAGCTTCCGAAGTGTTTTTGACATACTGAAGCGATCGCGTACTCCAAAGTTTGGCGAGCGCTTCCATTTGTCAAGAACGTTTCGGAAGCTGTCGGCCGCCTTCTCGCTTCAATTGTTGTTGGAGTTGCATACAGACCGGAGGCAATCATCAGTCGTCAGGTAATGAAACCGAAAGACCCTCTGCCACGACTATAAACGTCCAGAGTCGTTTATCGGATATGATGCAGTTGCGGACAAAGCAACTACGCCTGAGAAACCGAAAGACAGCTCGGAGCGCCAATGGCCGAACACGCTGCACCGGTGCGGAGAAATAACTCTAACTCTCAAGTTGCGTCTCATTAGACAAAATCCGGCCACGCATTCAAATTCGAGGCGGCCGAAATTGTCACTAGATGTGACAACCGCGTGAGTCGGGAGGTGCTAGAGTCATGGTTCACAGGCAACCAGTTCATTAGCAAGTGCAGCGACCTTCCTCTTACATATTCGGTGCTGAGACTTCGCCTAGGCGGAGTAATTATCCAGGCGGAAAGCGCGCAAGTGAACGCTCGGCTCAAAGTTAGGGTCGGTGGGTAAAATAGTCGAGCAGTCATCACACCATTATCCAACACTCGTGATGCAAGTTTAGCAATTAACGACGCGAATGTCGGCCATCAAATAATCACCACACCAATTGCGACAATCTCTGATGAATGGGGAGAGCCGTGAATATTCATAGGCATGTGATAGCATGGCGACTGCATTCTATAAATACGGCAGCCCCTTATGCATGAACCACCCGTATCTGCTTCTGCCCCTGATGATGGCCTCGAGCAAGAACCCGAAACGTCAGGCGAACAAAAGCTCTTGTCCCACCGATCTTTCCTCCCTCTTCATAAGTGTACAGAGCCCACGGCGTCGCGTGTAAGTACGACTAATGTCTTGCGATAACCGACCAGAACATTAGCAATAATTAGCAGATGACGTTACATTTCCGGAGATCGAAGACTTTCTAGCCAAATAATCTCTTTTGATTCGACTTAAAAGCATTCGTGCATTCGTACAGGTATATATATACATATATATTATGGTAGGGGGGTGCTCACCGATCGTTCATACGGAACTCACTCGTTCCGTTGTGCCTTAAGAGCTCTCTCTCGAGCCCAACCAGCAGGCGCACAGCGGCGCATGATATATAGGCAGAATGGTATTACCGACAAAGACAAGGGAGACTGGAATGGCCATTTCTGGCTTATTAGCCGTCGTCAGCCAGCCATATCCAAGCCCGAAGTGTGGAGCACCCGAGCCTCGAACTCGCGACCTGTTCGTTAGAAGTCCACGCCTCTATCCACCGGGCCACGAGCCCGTTGCCTTGTCGGTTTTCGATCGGCGTGGTGGTCAGGGTTATGATTGGCTGAATGAAGGCAGAATAAGCCCGAAACAGTGCTGTATCAATCTACCCGCATTCTCTGTCGTCCCTCCTCGTTGATATATATATATATATATATATATATATACGTAACATGACAGTTCGACCGTCGATTTCGACGATGTGAGCCGCCTTCTCAAAAGCAGGGTGAGGGTGGATACAGTCAGTATTGTGTGACTCCTTTTATAGTGATAGAAGGCTAACGTCCAATCTACTGTATTATCCTATGAACCCTGGGCTATAGGTTATAGCAAAGAAGCGTGGCGGTTGGAGGGGTCATCGTTGGCTGGATGAGACGACGTAAATCCACCAGAAGGTGCACTTGATCGCCTGGGTAACTCTAGGTGTGAGACAGCGGTCAACGGTAACAGCGACAGTTCCCTGGAATAATTCCAACGATTTCGAACGACCAAACATTCTTATTTTCGAATGTTGTATCTCGAAGCTCTGAAGCAGTCTATCGACAACCATGATAACACCAACGACTTCTTCCGCCAATCAACCGGACTGCTGTATTCTTAGTTTGAGTGGCATATACTGTCCACAGTTATTGGGTCTTCCATTTATAAGCGCATTTGTTGCGCTTATTTCTCACTTTGCAGACTTGGATTTCGCATTTCATAATAATAGTCTTGCCAAATTATTCAGAATGTGAGAGCCCATTTACGAAACGAATGAACTGAGAAAGGGCGCAGATGCTGGCTCAAAATGCAGAACCGGCGGTCGATGCGAAATCTTGTTAAATAGCATAAATTGGATCATGCTGAGAAAGAGGTGACTTGATTTGGAACTTTTTAATGCGCTGTTTCTTCAAGTGCCCTTTATGATGACACGACGCTTTTAACAAAAATATTTTGCCAAAATATACTTCAGATTTTCAGCCATGCGTTGTGTAACAAATCAAATAGGGCCGTTCTTTGTTACCCGTAACACAAAGAGAGTTGTTTACGACACTTCAGTCTGGCTTTGTCGCCCAAGGCTGTGCCCTCCAAAGATTTACTTTTTTCTTTGCAAGACATCATCTACATGCCTGTCTAGCGAATTCCAGGAGGGCATGAAAAGAGGTGTTGGACACAACCCAAAAATATTTCCATTGAGAACTTCAACCACGTAGTACAATCGCAGTTTTTTCCAAACACGGCACGCTGAATCGATCATTTCCAATTGCAGTCTAAATGACGGCAGTGCCCTATCGACTTTAAACCCCGAATTGCCTACACAAGGTTTTGCAGCTTCAAAAAACTAGGGAATAAGCTTTACCTTGCAGAGTCCGTTTGGGAGTATATTAATGGTGCTATCGTTGATGCAGTTAATCTCGTCCCTATCCTTCCTCCTAATGCGGATACACCATCAATAGGAATACATTTTGATAGTGCTGATTCCGTTATTTTAGGATATTTATTATCCGCTTCCGCCTCGTTTATGTCTGTCCAGTCTTGGTTTGGTAACGCATCCATTTTAGTTATATTTTTGTCATTAGTAGCTTTAAATAAGAAAACGGGGCCACTGTTCGCTTTCCGGCTCCAAGCGAGTTTGTGACTGAACATTTACGACTCCTTGGATGAGCCGTCGATACCCTGCATTTTAGATAAGAATCTGATAAAACGTACTTCCGCACCCCCTAGTAGTTTCCAACCCGCAATGTAATAGATCAAAGAATTTTGGCAAGTAACGCAAGAGAGATAAAACCTGTACTTTACATAGTGGCACTCTGTAGGCATTCAAGTCAAAGTTTTTACATACTAAACCACTCAGTAGAAAATTGGTTTGCATAGAGGAGGAAGTAGAAATTCCACGAATTTATATAGTTAAATCCGAATTTTCCTATTGAAGTCATTTAGGTATCTGAGCCTTCACTCAGCGCTAATTGACTCTTTTTACCACAAATATCACTAGGTGGTACTTGGTTTCCAAGAACAAAATTTTCCGTTTACTATTATACACGCCAAACTTTCGTGGACCTGTCCTGCTTAATTTGTCCGTATCGACTACAGTGTGATTATTCCAATGAGTACATGCGAGCTTTAAATCGGTCGCATTAGTAGCAGGGAGAATTCCTGGGACTGCCAATAAAGCGGCTTTTTTGAAGTTACGATTTAAAGCCACCATGAACGCGAACGCATCTCACGATTTCGCGATTTGTTTGGTAAGCAGCATTAGCCAATGTCTAATTAAAGTCAGGCGAGAAGACACCGCGGGAACTGAAGTAGGAGGTTCGTATATTTTCACTCTTCTATGTGTGCCTAAAAAAGCTCGAATGACCAACAGGTTTTGCATTTATGTAAACATGGTGGAAAATGCAGTATGTCACCGATATGTCGTGTTTGCTCGTGTATCATGATTTGCTAGATTACACTCATAGTTCTAAAATGTTCACTCATTGGCTGCCTCTAGTTTCCACTTGACTGTATCAATGGCGATAGCAGCCCTAGTAATTCACTGTAAGTAACGACTAAGCCTGATTTGAGATTAATTTAGCTGGACTGTCAGTGCCCGACCCAAGAGCATGAAAAATTGTTATCTAAAACTGTTTTCACAACTCGACACCTATTACTGACAAAGTCGCATGAAGAAATAACGTATCTCATGTTTTCTCCATTTATACAATTCAACCTACGCAAGTTTTCTGACAGTTACATCTTTGAAAGTGGTCGCATGATGACAATGGCTATGTGCTATATACAGTGCGTGACCTATCTCCTGAAATTTTGGCTGAAATTCTGAAATGCGTTTTTGATTAGGAAGTATTACTTGGTCGCGGTTGTGATAATGATTATCTTTAGGCATTCTCTTATAACATTTTGGACTCGGCAGGATGTCGGCTTTTAAATGCACTTCTATTGAATCTCCTGCCGAAAGCGTGCTCGGTAAAAATGACTACTCAAGCAGCATGCATTTTTCCCATTGATTTTCGATGGTTTTGAAAATTCGAATATATCTTATAGAAACCACAAACAAAAATGTGCTTTCTTCTAGTCAATCAATAGAGAATCACGTCTTCTTTATATTTTATACTTAAGGAAGGAGCATATTTAGGTTGCAAAAAGTTTCTTATTATGAGACTTTTTAAGATCGCGAAATGTCCATTCACATAGCATCGTACCTGGCCGTTTACCACTGCTCCTCATGAAATGTACAACATGGTCCGCATCCATTGCAAAATGTTATGGACTCTGTATGATATCTCTTTAATGGCATAGAAAAATATGTGATTTTCTTTACGCGGAACGCATGCACCTTGCAGACTGAAATCACTAAGCGCTTATGCAACGAATGATCAGGCTCCAAATTTTTCGGCAATTAGAAAACTTTTTTAAAACCTAATTATACTCCTTCCTTAAGTATAAAATATAAAAAAAACTTGACTCTCTATTGATTCACTAAAAGAAAGCATATTTTCGTCTATGGTTTCTATAAAATATATTTAAATTTCCAAGTCCATCGAAAATCAATGGGAAAAATACATGCTACTTAAGTAGTTATTTTTTTACCAAGTACGCCTTCTACAGGAGATTGAAAAGCAGTGCATTTAAAAGCCGACATCCTGCCAAGTCCGAAATGTTATGAGAGTATGCCGCAAGATAATCAGTATTACAACCGCGACCAAGTAATCCTTCCTAATCGACAACGCATTTCAGAATTTCAGCCAACATTTCATGAGATAGGTCACTCACTGTAGATGCGTGTGTAACTTAACTGGCAAGGCCTTATTAAATTACTGGGCTTCCTTAAAATATATCCTGAAAGGGGGAACTAAAGGAATAAGCACAATTTATTTATGCATATTAACGCGATTCTCATTTTTAAGGTATTCACACCAGCATACTCACAGAAAATTTGACCTAACATTCGCAATAACTCCAGCCATGTTAAAAATCAGAGATCGATCAGTTAGTCAATAAAACTAACGTGTTCATAGAGATTCAGTAATGGGAAAAATTCTCGAAAAACTCAGATCATAACGTGATCTTAGGCTATTGTTCAGGTCTGATGCAGTCCAATTCTAGCCGGCCTTCGTCTCTGTTAACATAACATCCACTCGTGATCATTGGAATCAGACCACCAACAAAACTCTTGAACAACACTCAGATCGTATATCTTTTGCTGAGGAATGACCGTCATCTGATCTCACATATTTCGAGTCTGTTTTCAGCGGCATTTTTACCACCGACCGATATCTACATGCTGAATGTCACTACAGAAATAATGACCGCTGATCCGGTGCTAATTATTTTATATCACAAGAGGAGGTAAAAAAGATGTTACTAGTAGTTTTGTTCTATTGCTGTGCGGTCAAATACGGCACGATTACTCTTTTGACTGTTCAAAGAGCACAATTTGTCACGGACACTGGTATACCGACCGTCAGGTAAGCAGCAAGCAGGGACTAGCATCTGATCTAGGGTTCTAAACGCGGTTAGTGCACAAGCGAGAGTTTAATAATTTATTAGCCCCACCGCGGGCAGGGCAAGTTGTCCACAGCTTTGGGAAATTGCATGCATATTTTTTTTAAAAATGGGTCTAACACAGATTGAACTTGCAATGAGACGCTCCAATGATTTTCTACGAATACCGTTATCCATTTTTTTCAACAGTAACAATCATACCTTAGATTACTTGCGAAATACTAACCGCATACGATCTCCAGCGCGCATTATTTTCAGTTAGGCCTTCGTTTCTAGAAATATGATTTGACAACGTTTCCTGCAAACAAATAATGTTGAAACCAAGGAAGTGTGGAATAACTCCTGTTCTTCTTGATTTTTTACAAATGCGGTCTTCTAAATGATTGCCGGATTGTAAAGATTGCAAACACACATTCTTAGCAAATGTACTATATGTAGTTGAGTATTTCAGGGAAATATCTTAGGTCCACATCGTTCCCCATACTCTTACCGGACATGTCATTTCTATTAAATTAGTATGCAACGGGCTCGTGGCCCGGTGAGTAGAGGCGTTGACTTCTAAACCAACAGGTCGCGAGTTCGAGGCTCGGGTGTTCCACACTTCGGGCTTGGGTATGGCTGGCTGACGACGGCTAATAAGCCAGAAATGGCCATTCCAGTCTCCCTTGTCTTTGTCGGTAATGTTATTCTGCCTATGCATATATTTGTACATTGAGAACCAAAATGAGCAGTTGAAAATGACAAATTTACTGCATCACACTGCATAGGAAAAGTAAGGCAGTGCTCGAGGATACAGGTGCGTCAACTACGCCGGAGAGATAATAAATATTTTAATTTACAACGTCCTAAGGGCACACTGGTCCCTCGATGCATGTTTTCTGTTCTTAATTTACACCCCTTTGTTCACTTAACGACTCAAGTACGTATTAGAAAATATTGCAAACAGCCAAAAGATCGAACAAATGCTATTAACAACGAAGTCCCATTCCTATCGAGAGATAAACTGAATTCTATTCAGAGCCCAGAAGCAGGCCAGTTTACTTCGGAGGTTCACATCTGCCAGCTCACAGGTCCATAATTGTCAACTCAAAATATACCCAACTCACGTTCCTACAGGCCGTGATAGGACTTAATTAACATCAGCCCTTCATCACTTTTGTGAATTCTTGTTGCGACATTTTCCAATTGCTGTGTAACCGAGCATACAGTTTTTTTTAATTAGCGCATGCCTTGTGGAGTCTTGGTTATACGAAAACTTAAATAAAAAATCTAGCATAGGTAAGAGAGTTTACTTTCCAGTTTTATCGAGTGTTAACTGACCGACATCAATTTCACGCGGAGCATGCTGTCAGAAGGAATACTTTTCTGTTTATCGCGAGTCAGCTTTTTTTATGAAGCCTCACTGTTGTAAGATGGGTAACTTCGGCTGGTCGTTGAGCCAAGAAGGGCAATTCATGAGATATGTAATTATAATGAATTCAGCCTGCACATCTGACATACTGAGTGACGAAGAACCATAACGCTCCAGCATTTTACAACTTGCTTTATCTTTTCATACGCGCCCTCTCACACTTCTGGAACTAATTTCAAATAATGCATGAACATGAGAGATGCAGTACTCTTTAATCAAAAAGATATTTTTACAGAGCTTCCTACAAAATATTAGTAATAAAACCGCAAAATCTTGGAGTAATTTTGTCTTCTAGATATTCGTAAAACGACCACAGGGCATTTTAAGGACGGACTGCAATTTCCGGATATGCTAGGACCAATGCAGTACTTCAAGTGTCCCCACTACGTCGCCTGGTAGTCTTTACGGCATGATTTGATATCTATATAAACGTCTGGAAAACCGTTCTTACATGCTGAGGATCGTTTTATCGCATATGCAAAGGATAAGCAAGAGGAAAGTGGAGGCTATAGGTGCGTTCACCACACGAGGGGATTAATAAATATTCCAACCCACGACAAATTAAAGCATAGTGACTGCAGTTCAGACGGCATTGAAATATATGTCATAATGTTGCCCTTCTTCTTGCGTTTCGTGTTCCCAACCCACATCCGTGCGTTTTTGCCCCCAAAAGTAGGCGATTCCACGATTGGTTTGATAAAACGTGATGGACCTGATGTATTGCAGTATCAGTCGACCGCCACCTGGGTTACCATATCCTCATCTTGTGATTACTGGCGTGAAACTATGGACAAAATCCTAGAAAAAATGTTTTACACAGAGATCTTAGGCCACTTACTTTCTCCCAAGGTGTCACACCCTATTAGTACCGTCTTCTTATGTCGTTAGAATTTATTTTTATCCACACTGTAAATGCAGACTGACAACTGCTTGAGTGATGCTCTGAACATTTTTGGCTAACCCGATATAGATAATTGTATAATGTAAATTGAGGTGAAATTAACATTACGGAGAATGGGTTTGACCTTTTTGCGGTCAAAAACGGCGCGTTAACTAGTTCTAGTGGTCTGTTTGTTCAAAGAATCCAACTTGGCTTTGGCATTGTGGCCCCTGCCTTTGGGTACAAGTAATGACTAATGTCTGGTGCAGGGACCCAGACACTGTAAGTGCATAAGTGCGGTTTTGATAATTAATTTATCCCTCCGCATGTAAGCAAACTGATCGAGAAACATTAAAAAACGCATGCATATTGTCTTAAAAACGTGCCAACGCAGTTAAGGCTTGGGAAGCAATGTTCAAAGATTGCCTCTAAATGCTGCACTCTAAGTTATTCGACATTAAAGTGTGGCGTTATGAGGATTATGTTGTAATAAACATCAAGTAAGAGTGTATATTATGAGCGAACATATATGACGTTCCTCTTTACTTCCCAAATGACCAGTGACCGCAGACAGAGCGGGATAAGAAATAAACAGTATGAGGTCAGTGACCAATCCCATAAAATACGCATGCTGTTGGAATGGGTTACTGGGGGAGAGTTTGTTATATAAACTGTCTAACGGTGGAACCGATATTGAATTAAACACGTGTCAAAGGCAATTTAGGCTTGGTAAGGGATGATCCAAAGATTTTTCCCAATTAGGATGGCGTCACGAGGCTTATGATGCAATGCGCGCTAAGTCAGATTGCATATCATGGAAAAACCGTGTTTACCTTCCCCTTTCGTTGCCAGACAGACAGAATGGGGTGTGAAATGAGCAGTATAAAGTCACTGAACAACCTCACAAGATTTTAGACAAAATTATGAAATACGTTTACTATTGAGATGCTTTTAATATAGATTATGTAGCTGTACAACGCCGTGATGTTCTGGACGCGACATCATACTGACGTTTGAATGGACTACATTTGGGCCGCCCATGAAGGCCGCACTCGGTAGAAATTGATTACCTATGCAACATGCACTTTGATTTTAATTTTTGATAACTTTATAGAAAATATGAACAAGAGGTTTCATTTTTGGTCTCCTTTTAGATTATGCAATTGCACAAGGTGTATCTTTTGGTTAAATAATGTTTTTACTCATTAGGTTTTTTGATGACCGTAGAATAACCACTTACGCAGCATCGTTTCACTACATTTATGGATGAAAGTATAAAATATAGTCCATATCTACTGCATGAGCTCTAGATGGTGCCTCATTATAAGTATCGAAGAATAATGATTTTCCGTGCTTGAAATGTTTGTAGCACGTAAACTGAAAATGGGAGACGCAAATGCAAAGACAGATTAAACTTAGTGTTATTAAGTTAACGAAAAACGCTTTTTAAACCAAAAATTATCTTTTATCCCAACATGAAATATAATGAAGTCATGATTAGCGACTGAAGATGTACAAAAAGCTTTTGTACGTATTCTCTGTAACATACGGCGCATGTGCTATTTCATAAAATACTGACTAAAGTTTTGAAATGCGTTTTAAACTAGTGAAAATTCATTGAGCAAAACTGTCATATTAATTGTCGTGTCACATAATGCTAAGATATACCGGTCTGGTCAGGATGCCGGCTTCCGAACGGAATTCCTATCGGCTACCTAAGTGAACAGAATTTCTTGAAGATTACTACTTATGCGGTGTACGTCTTTCGTATCAAATTTCAATGTTTTTATAAATTTAAATATATTTTGTAAAACCGATGCACAAAATTGTTTCTGTTTTCGTTCATCTGGTGGCAGACTGCGTCTTCTTCAAATATCATATTTGAAGAAAGAATATCTTTTGTTTTAAAAAACACTCCGAATTCCCGAATAATTTTGAACTGACCATTCAGGGCTTCCGTTCTGCAAGATATACTTTTCGGGCAAGAAAAATCACACTTTTCAATATATTATTATGAGGAGGATATAAATGTCTCATATCATTTTCCAACGGATAGGGGTCATGTTGTATGTTTTATAAACAACATTGATTAATGTGCTGGTGCGATGCCGTACGCTGGACATTTCACAGTCTTGAAAAACCCATAATTAAATCTTTTAAGCGAAAAACAACTTATTTCTTCAAGCATCAAAATTTGAATAAGACGTTTATTGCTACCAAGTGAGTGAAATTAGCCATATTTTGTGCCGTGTATTATAAAATGTATCTGAATTTATAAAGCAAATAAAGGTTAACGGGAAACGTGTATCCTGTATAAGTAGATATTTTTAATGAATGATGTTTACACAGGTAGTCGATAAGAAGCTCGTTCAAAAGCCATTATCATGACGAGACTGGATTATATTAACATTAGGCAATATCTTAATCAAAATGACAGCTCTGCTTAAGTAATCTTTACGAATCGAACATACAGCACAAAATGCTAGTCGGCAGTTTATGAGATAACACATCTACTGTATACTAGAATTCATAAGGACATCGAAGCTTAAAAGAAAAAATGCATACAATTTAAATATTCACTTTTCTTCGACTGCAGGTTTTACACACCTCCTAAAGGACGCGCATTCAAAGGCCAACGTGTCTACGAGTCCGAAATATCATAAAATGATGCCGCAAGACAATTAGTATTGCAACCATACCTAAGTATTCCTTCCTAATGGGAATAAACTTTCGCAATTGTTGTCAACAATTTGTGAGATCAGTCACTGACTGTGCATATTTGTTTAAAGGATCCATACTGTCTTGAAGGCGTAGACAAGGTAGCTCCAGCTAGTCCAAGGACTGAAAACCCAATTTTGGTGTGTCTAGCCAGTCTATCTGTAACGTGAAGTTTTATGCATGTTTAACACATAAAAGCATTATTTTATACTTAAAAGCCCTCCTATGCTTCATCAAAACCTCAATGCTGAAGATACAAGTCAAAAGAGCGTTTTTTATTTTTGGTAACGGAGCATGCTTGTCGAAGCCCAGAGTTCCTCTCTTTTATAAAGAATGAATTTCTATGCTGCAGTGGTGACCTATGTAAGTAGCGGGAGTGGCCGAGTCTGGTCTTCCGTGGAGAAGTTGCTGAACGGGGTCTGTATGAGGGGATAGTTTTCGCTGCTAACGGAACAGGGAGCCTCCATCATCCCTGTTGCAGCCTGCGGACCAATGGCGTCGTATACGCCGACCGGCGCGCCGGCGTGTGGAGCGCCACTCCGTCCAGCTCCTTCCCGACTGTTTATCCAGCCAGGCACTCGATTGGCATTTAGATATTCTTTGGACTGTTTTCCACCTGAAAGAGCGGGAAACGGAATTTTTGTGAATTATGCTGACGAATTTGACGAGTAGTAAAGAGTTGACACAAGTAGTTGTTGGTTCGCAAGAATTTACATATGTACTCGACTGCGTGACTCCATACAAGAGGCGTCATGAGCGATCGCGAATTCAAATTCAAAAAAACCTGTACAGTATCAGCTACCACTACGTAGCTATCGGGATACCTTCGAATTCATTGAAGATGTTAGAGACCTTAACCTAATCAGTATGATTATGTTTTCACTTTATGTCTCATCATTCTTCGTAAACATTCTGGTCAGAGAAAGAGTCGAGAATATATGTGAATTTCGGTCAACTAACCGCCAAGGACACTCACTATAATGTACATAAGTTTGTCCGTTCCTATTAGACAAGGAGTTGTATCATACTCAAATGCAATAACATCGAAATTATATTGGATTTGGACAAGATTTCCTGAGCTGAATGAGCTTGTGTAAATTTTGCCTGATCTCTCTTCAAATTTTAACTCAACAAAACAAGAAATATTTCAGTGTGCGCCGGCTGATATTTGAGTGCCTTGAGTCCTACCAAGTCAGAAGACTCTGCTGTCTATGCGTGCATAATTTTCACATTAACAGTCTAGAAGTAGTACAGCTCGAGATTCGATAAAGGTGCAAAATACTGAGAACGCAAAAACACCAAGACGATAGCAAACCATCAAAGATATGGGAAGGATACTTGCGAAGCAGCATTAAATAATGATCAAAAATAGTGATTTTTCCGAGAACTAACAAGAATTCGATAAAATGCCCGAGTGTTTCAGGTCGCATTTCTCTCAGACAGCTTTCGTGCAAAGGATCACCTGCGTACGAAGATTTTTGCGTCTATCCTGACTGGGGGTATTTGAAGAACGAGTAAGAATGATTCTCTCCCACTTTATAAGACCGGGATTATAACGATTTCTAGGGCGCAAATTTTTCAGCATCTCTTGAGCAGATTATTTTTATTTTCAGTCCATATTCGGCAAACACTTTCGCGGGGATATTTTCGTCGCGTAGATGAAATGTAACATTGAGTCCGTTACCTTACTGTTATAACTGCGAATGTACTAAAGTTCATGGATGAATGCTAGGTAACTAGTAAGCGTAAGACCTTTTCCCAGCAGTAGAACAAATAGGGTCCCCAATCACCGCCATATTAGTAAAAAAGAACTTAGTCTTTTCATGGCGCTGATCTTAAAAACTCCTTTGCAATTGCTGTTAATTAACTTGGCATCATTAAACTCCACGACATCGCGGATCATCTGAATGGGCCAAGACATCCTTTTCTGTTTGGCATGTAATTTGTTGCTTGTACATGGAACCTTCGTCAGTAAAATTAAAATGTTGGGCAAATAAGGAAACTACTGTTTCTCTTGAAAAATGCTGGTTTTTCTCGAAAAAAGACACGAATTTTGCCCTCAAACCTTTATCCAACCGACCATGGGAGGCCTCGTAGATTTTGTCAGATTTTGAAAGCTCAATGACAGCGGTTTGTTTTGCCAAAGGGGACTGTCGGACAGGTTTGAGGCCGTCGGTTTGCAGAACGGTAGAGTAGGCATCATCCTCATCTTCCAGAGATGAAGGACTTGCGCATTTGGGGTTCGTGCGCACGAACACATGATTGGCTGGGAGGGTGCCTACGTGGGACAAGCATACATTTTTTAACTCAAGAGACACAAATCGATAAAAATGGTTCTAACTTAGTTGTACAGATGAATTATCACGTTTTAATTGTCATTAACATATGTCCTAGATTATTGTGATTTTAACTTACCGGAATGGAATAAAACAAACTATTTAGTTTACTATTAAATTCAACTTGCTGAAGAGACTAATAGTAACATATGTCGGGCGTACTCAACGCTTGCTAAAAGTTATTAATAACGCTATGGTAGTAAATAGTAGCTGAGTTCCTGATGACGATGGAGACTGTGTCCCACGGGGATGCGAGTCTTTCGGAAACGCCCATACATATTTGGTGGGGCCCTATCCATCAATTTCCTGGACAATAATTTGAAGTGACGGTAACTTTCAACTGCAGGGAGTAAAACTCGATTTCCTGAACTTTTCGTTTTTCACACACGAACCTGTCGACACAGACAGCAGCTTATTGGGCTGGAAGGTATGAGATACAGCACTCATACGATATATTTGTCATGTAGACACATGTCTATCAAAATTAACAACATTCACATTCATCTCTGATTGTGTAGTTGGTACGCAGATTTACTCCAAGGGTTAAAATGCCGCAATTACAAAGCTGAAGTATAGACCAAAAAAGCGCATTTACTAATATTCGTCACAGCTCCACCGCAATGTTAATTTTTCCAACTGAACCCGTTGCTCAAGGAGAATTGAAAACTTGCATAATAACCTCCTACTACGAACCCTCACCAATTAATTAATTTACATGTCGTTGGTTTTCAGTCCGACTTTTAAATTAGCAGGCCAATTCATCAAAGGCTGACAAGGTCTACACATAGTTTAGTCACTTGTTTAGGGAATGCATATTTCTGTCATGCACCGTTTGAAAGAGCGGAGCACATAGTGGACATCGCCCGAAAAGGCGGTCCAAATGAAGACACAAGCCACATCAGTGATTCAGTAAGTCTGCGACGCCTCGCTATGATTTATTTGCTTCTGCTGTGTGTTCAAACACATCTTTTTCACTTACGAGAGGCCTCGTAAACTCTTGCTTAAAGTTACAATACAACACGGGCAAGTGGATTTTCTTGAATTAGTTAAAAGCCCAGACACGCGTGTTTCCTCGGAAATTAAACAAGGCAGATTGAAAGTGGAGTTTATATACCAGAAAGCACACGGGAAAAGCTGGAGGACCCACTAGTTAGCCGAACGTCTTGCAGCTGTGCCAGACAGTGGCACAAGATCAGTGAAATACGCGTATGTGTTCTGTGTTGTTGACCCGGTAAATAATTGAACAATTATGGTGTTTACTTGTGGCTTTTTCCGAGTGTTGAGCTGACTGACGTCCCTCCTGCATGAAGTATATCGTCTGGTGTTGCAAGAAATTTAAACAATATGCGATGCGGAAGGTTATAATGTATCTTTTCTTTTTGCGAAATTCAATCTCTCATGATGTTTAAATTGCTGCAAGCAAGACGTCTTTGGCTAGTTGAATGACTGAGAAGACCAGTTCGTGACATATTTTTAGTAGATTTAGTCTGCTTTCTGACACTGAAAGGCGTGTGGAACCAAAGTTCATGTGGAACTTGTCAGATACATGCAGAAACAAGGACGCCTAAACTGGAGTAGTTAACAGTAAGCACACAGGGAATGCTGAAGGACCCACTGACGTTGCAAGAAGACGTGATTTTCGACCGAATAAGTAAAAGAATGAATATTTTTATGCATGTTTTCCAAGAAATATAATTGGATTTTCAAGGGCATCGAAAATCATTGAGAAAATTGCATACTAATTAAGTAGTCATTTTTTGCCGAGTAAAGATCTCGCATGCAGCCGAAAATAAGTTCTTTCGAAAGCCGGCACCCTTTGGTAACTGAATCATTATAGATTTATGCTGCATCATGATTAGTTTTACAACACTACTTAATTTATCTTTTCGAAACGAGATCACACTTCGGACTTTCGATTGACATTTCATGAGTTAGCACGTCTACTGTACGTTTTAGATTATCGAACTTCAAAATCTCATTGTGGTTAAATTGCTGTAAGCAAGACGTCTTTGACTAGTTAAAGGACTGAGTGCACCATTTCGTGGCATCTTTTCAGTATATCCAGTCTGCTGTCTGATACTAAAAAGCGTGTGGAACCAAAGTGCATTAGGAACTTGTTAGATGCAGGAAGAAACGAGGACGTCCGAACTGGAATGGTTAACAGAAAGCACAGGGAATGCTGAAGGACACAGTAAAGAGCCGTACCCCTCGCAGCTAGGGCGTACATCGACAAATATCGGCAACAACGCGTGTCTGGTCTTTTAGCTAGTATACACGTGTTGTCAAGTGTGCAGTATCATGCAACTTATGCTGACAAAACACACTCCGTGGTCGACTACTTAATCGCAAAAATTGGCAAAACTTACCAAAAATATCCTTTAAATGTCTTGGCCCTCAAGACGCCCACTAATGAAAAAGTCACTGTCAAATGTCGGGAAAATATAATTTTTTTCGAAAGATCGACTCTCCTGCATCAAACGACTCTTTCAGTTATACAGAAATATTCCTAAGTTGAGCTTTGCATACAAGATCAAGATAGTCTTCGACGGTTAACCATGTCATGCCGTTTATAGGTCGACTGGCATACCCTTCCACCCATCATATGCGTACTTCATAAAGAAGACTTTTCTGTTTTTTTCAAATTGCGGAACGAAGACTGTGAAGGGACAAACCTTGTCCTTCCTGGTTACGTGCTCTGCAAGCTTTTTGACAAACACAGTTGAGCATTTTGGTCCTTTTCCTTCCGGACTAACTCCGTAAGCATAGGAAATTCCCTGCGTGGCGTATACTGACTGCATTTCGGAAAGCGACTGGTACATTAGGCCAGACTTGGAAAATTCGTTGCACTCCACGAAGTGTCACTTCGGTGTATCGATTATGCCAAGATCCCGTGTTGCATGACTGTTTGAAGCGAAAAAATAGTTCCTCTCAAACTGGATGAGACAGCATACTAGCATGCACCATTTCTGAGAGAGACGGGGGAGGTGACTGGTTCGATGAATAAAGTCATAGCGCCAAGATTGTCCATGACATTGGCGCCACATGCGCGCGATCACGCAGTTTGGTATTTACAGTTTTATTGCCCCTGGTCTACTTAGTCTGTGAGCAGAATGGGCATCTTAGCAACCATGCGCACGCTAATGCTTTCACATCACAATCAGACAGTCAGCCCTCAACGTCAGGAAAACAGAAATTTTTAGTCTCCTCTGCGCACCTGATATTCTTAAGATATTTTTTAGGTTGTACCTTCAGCTTCTAATTGTGCGCCTAAGCGATATACTCGAGGATGTTGTCGTAGGATGAATGTGTCTTGATTCCAGAATGGCAAACGACGGTAAATTCTAGGCAGTGAATGCTAACTTCATCCATTAGTATCTTCTGTTTGTAGGACGGATAATGTGGAAGAACGAAACGTGCTTTTACCACATTACCTCATTTGCGAGTTTCATGACAGCTTTAGTTGATCGCTTAGATTTTCTTCCTTCCTGATTGCATCCTTTTAAATAGGGAAATGCCTGCGTCGCGTATGCTGACTGCCTTTCTGAAAGCCGCTAGTCCATTAACACTCACTGCGCTTAAGGAGACTGCAATTTTGTTGAGCCGCCATTCTCAAAGTTTCCGGTTCAATGGACTTTTTGACACGAGGAAAAGCAGAAGGATATCTGCTTATTGGTTCGATAAGTCAGAATATTACCATTCACTGGTCCGTAATGAAAGAATGCCAGTAGTTCAAGGATAGAAAGTCATAGAGGGAAGTTTGATCGCCCTCTCTATCACGTAAAAAGCACAGACACGCGGTCGCTCCATCAGGTCTTTAACAATTTTATTGCCTTGAGCTAATAAATCGGATGGGCTGAATGTGCATCTTAGCACCTGCGTTCACATTTGTGCCATTGAATAGTTCAGGACACATAGTCACAGAGGCAAGATCTCCCATGAAACTGACAGTCCGGACACATGCAATCACCCAGTTTTATCTTTGCGAAATTATCGCTTTTGTGAACGTAAATGGAGATCTAATCCATTTGAGAAAAAACCGTGTTTTAATGAATGTCAGGACTAGAACTAAACACTCTTTAAAAACGCAACTATATTATACGCAGAACCCTTACCCACTGACAAAAGATAAAGTCCCAAAATTCAGGGAAATAACGCTTTTTGTTCGTGGGTTCGAGTTACCTCTGCTCAACAACTTGTTGTGTTCTCCTTGTAGGTTATATTATCAAATTTTGGACCTGCGCCTAGTAAAAAACTCAGGGTTGGGGTCTTGGGAGGGCAATTTCGCGTTTTTCGAAGAGCAACCGGTAGCAAACTTCCATCAGTAAATACCAACTTCACCGGGACGCATTCTCTGTCTCTTTACTCATCTGACGAATACTGTTGATATCTTTGGTCATTCCCTCGGGGTTGCGTCCCTTAAAGCGGCGAAATGTCCGCACCGCGTATAATGGACATATTTAAGAAAGCGACTGGTCCATTAAATCTGACATGGGACATTCGCGAACTGTCACTTTTAGTGTCGGCTGCGCTAGTACTCTAGAGGTCTCAAGTTAACTGATTTTTTTGCTTCCGAAAGGAAATGAAATAACATCTCATCGCGCACTGGACGCGAGATCCTACTACTGCCTACTATGTCGGGTTGAAAGAGCGTCAGTATTTCAGGACACAAAGTCATAGAGGAAAGATTGCCCCCTTAACCTTAGAGGTAGAGCCAGATGTCAGCCTAATTCGGCCTGTTCAATTTTAAATGCCCCTAGTTAATGCATCGGAAGATCTGGATGTGGATCCTAGCACCTGCGCGTACGTCTGTGCCATTGACGAAATGATGACCTTAACACACGCAAAATAAGCACACACCTACGGTAAACAAATTCTTCATCTGTGATTGGGCTTGTAAAGACTTTCATCAATAGTATTCCCTTCACTTAAATCACTACGTTTTGTAACGTGTAGAGATTAGCAGGCCGCCCCAATGCATTTGGGAAGGAAGGACAAAGACGTCAGTGGCATATTCAGTTGGTTTCACTTTACAACATTTCCGCGGAAAGGAAAATATACTCCTCAGTCATCCTAACATATCAATGAGACACCGAGAGTAATACAGTTCTTTTAAGCCTTACGTTTTAACTATTTATAAATTGCCATAAATTAGGTTCAAAACGCAAATTTTGTTTCGTTGATCCATATCTTAAGCACACATATGTTTATATGTTTTGCTAAAAAGTCCTGCATGGAAACCTGCAACAGTATAAAATGCGACTGTTCTGCAACAGCAGGTCAGCAATGGTCAAGTTGGCGTGAAAAGGCAACACCCATCACGTTTATAAAAAAAATCTTTTACATATTTAGTGGGTTTTGCTCACGGATTATGGGGTGCTGAGCGGTTGCTTCTTTTTTAATCTAATCCATTTGCCTACTGCAGTTCCTTATCTGCTGTTTTTTGTTCTCAATAGGACTTCACATCAGACTGTATGTACACGCCAACCGCTCATCCCGACACTGTAAAAACACATCCAACTACCAGGCAAAAGGTTTTGTTTTTTCATAACAGTTTTCGGAAGAGGAGGGACAATTTACTTATAACTGTCCTGGGAAAACCTGCTTTCTCAGTTTACTTTGATCTTCAGCGGTGAACCTGACTTGGCGCTGGAAAAATGCCGACGGTGTTTATTAATCAGCTCTTTTCAAATTTATTTATTTATATTATAATTAACTGCTTGAGAGCATTTTTAATGACGTGGAGGTTGTGGATTGCACTCATGAACCCTGTTTTGCTCGGAAATATCAAGACAATCTTAGAACCTTGATATTTTTGTCAAAAAGTAGCACCGTGTGCAGTATTATATCGGTTTTCTTATGGGATACTATACAAGGTATCGTTGTAAAATTGCGTCTAATGACAGATATTTGGGGCTAGTCCATG
>CACRXP010001766.1:0-32125 GCA_902702965.1 Spirometra erinaceieuropaei
TTCTTGTTCGGGAAGTATATGTAATTATAGTACGGAAAATGAAATCATCATGCAGTGCTGTAAGAATAAGATGGACCCCCGATGAGTGTTCTCACTCTGTGTTTTACCTTTCATGCAAAACTTGTGAGGAGAAATTATCAAGGTCAAGGTCACTCGTAGATATTCTCTAAGTAGATTCGGCACTCCCGAAAAAATGAAACAGTACAAGCCATCTAACCCGCACTATGGAGAAGTACTCCTTACGCAGATGGGTATGTCAGTAGATCGGTAGAAAATTGAGTTATTCAGAAAACCAAATCGACACTACAGGTTTAAATGATGATAACCGATGAGACCATCCAACAGCATAGGATACGACTCCTTGGCTACCGGGTAGGAACTAATTGTGTCAAATTGGGGAAAGGACCAATGGACAGAGAAAGGAGTCTCCGAACTCTAACTAACCGCGTGCCCTTCGAAGTCCCTGGTTAGAGCTTTGAATCACTTTATGTCGAGGTAGCACATAGCGAAGATAGATGCTGAGCAAAACAACTAGAGGAGTTTTGTTTTGTGCACGGCATGCAGCGAGTGCGACTTTGCAATTCCACAAAGGAAGCAGGAGCAAGGTTATGCAATAACCCATAAACTATATAACGATGGTTTTGCCCTAAACTTATAATAGACCGCTGATGAACGGCGGCACTTCCTATTTGCAACTTAGGTCGCCAGCTAGGCAGATAACCCTCAACAAATCCCTTTCGGATAATGGTGCTCTGAAAACAATCGCAACGTTATTATCATTAATGCATTAATTTGACAGCATTCAACAGTACTTCAGTAGAGTTCCTGTGTCCTTAAACGAAAAGACTTCAAAACGCATTCTAAACCAAAGCCCTACATGTTCTGTCATTTGTAATACCTCGGCCCTCATATATACTTGAAAAGCCCATTTTCCTGAAGACCGTAAAACAGTATATAATATCTTCCCTTTTCAATTTCAGATGAAACTTTCCGTTTTTGTCTGGAAGCATCGCTTTAAGCTACCCTCCATAGAAACGATCGAACTTAAAATTTATTGCGCAAAAATGCTTTTTGTGCACTCATCATGCCTAAATAAAGTTTTTTTCATTTGATGTTAGCCACTCAATCATGCCTAATTGGTGTCGTTTTCAAACGTGTAAAGTCATATGGTACCTTTCCCGATACTCTTTAGCAGGCAGAAGAGGTGGTAAATTAGTCTTTGTGCACCAGCCGTACACAGTGGAATTCGGTCGTATACAAAGCACAATTAGAGGTATGAGGAGGTAAATAAACTTTTGTAGCTCAGTAAAACCTTATTAGCCTGCAGTGAGGAAACCACTATGGAATTCTCTAAAAATTCACTCAGGTTTTCTGTGCGGACGATTTTACGTATACGCTTGACATTAGATACGGGATCGTCATATAAATGAAACGGTGGGTATTTAAGCCAACAGACACAGAACGGCAGTTAGTACGTCCGGCTTACGAAAATATTTCGACACCAGATGTCTTATACTCTGGTATCCTGGAATTTCTACCTCAGCCTCGAGAGGCCAAAGTAGGGGGGGGAGGTCAAACCGTAAATGTGTTTAATTAGTATAAGCAAACCACAATCAACCCCTCAATTAAAGACGCATCTGCTCAGCGATATGGTAATTACGGTTCAGTCACTTTTGATAGCCCAGTGTGCAAAAGTGCCGGACGTGTTCGCAATGGACGTCTGTGTTTTCTTAAAAGCCTGCCTTCTTCTGTTACGCTTAGACTAGGAGCAAAGTGCTGTCACAGTACTCCGAGTTAAGGCCGAAGGTCAACTTACAAAGGACGCCGAAGGCAAATGCGATGTTAAAACACTTGAGTGGTAAGGAGGGCAGGAAGGCAGACTCGAAGGCCGCTACGAATGTTGCGAATGCCAGCGGAATTGGATGAGTTTGTGTTTGGGGCGGTAGAGCGAAAGGGGTAGGGGAGGGTTAGCAAGGCACGCATGGAATAGGGGGGAATATGGGATAGGGGAGATGAAGGATCACGGGAAGAGGAGGTTAGCACAGTGTTGTCCATGGATCAGGTCCGACGGCCCCTCTGCAACAGCAGCCTTGACCCGATCGACACTGACTATGTCCTCCTTGTCACCACGATGGGCCCGGCCGGTTTTAGCACTGCGTGAGAGCACGCGGATCGGTCCTTGGTAGGGTGACTTCAGCGGCTTTTGGACACCAGCCCTCCGAACAAACACTCGGGTGCAGTTGGCCAAGCCTTCTTAACAAAAACTCAGTCGGTGGACTTCGAGGCGGAACTTGGAAAGTGCGCGCATGAATTGCCACGAACGATAAACAAAATTGTCAAGGCTCTCGTCAGCATCATGAGAGGTTGGGGTAACCATCTCGCCAGGCAGTCCGAAAGTAGTGCTAAACACCAAGTCGACGATGCTGCAATCTAGATCCGACTTCAGTGCCGAACGATTGCCAAGGAGTACAGTGAACAGGTTATTAGACCAGTTGGATGAGTACTCCGTGGCACGCAGGGCGGTGTTTGGCTGACGGTGGAAGACCTCAACTATGACGTTGGCAGCTGGATTGTGTGCCGTCTTCAGAATGCTCTTGCAGCCAGGAACGTTGAGGAGGGTTTGGAAAGGGGCAGACTCGAACTGGGCTCATTGATCAGACTTAACCGTGGATGAGACACCAAAAACGGCAATCTCACAATTGAGAGAGGCCTTGAAAATGGTGTGCACCTCATCATTTGGCGATGAGATGGCGCCAGCTGCACGGATGTGTCGATCGACGCAGGTAAGGAGGTGAGCGAAACCATTGGATCGAAGCAAAGGGCCAGCGACATCGAGCTGCATGTGGCCAAACCGTGCGTCGTGGTTGGAGAAAGTCCCAGGCAAGGACTTGTTGTGATGCCGCACCTTGTTTGGCTAGCAAGATGGACACAACCGAGTCCAAGCTTTGGCGTCCTTTTTCATGCCACGCCAGACTAACTTTTACGCGAGGAGCTTTTGTCAGACTCGGATCCCAGGGTGGGAGAGTCCATGCAGAATTTGAAACACAGCTTGACGTATCGAGGCGGGTATGAAAAGGCGATGAGATGGAGTCTAAACGGCGCTACGTATGGTACCAGTACCGGTGGTCGGGGGAACGTCTAGGAGTTGGAGACCACTAACGGAATCATCTAGAGGACAACCGACTCGTTTTTGCTCAGCCGCCGTGGTGCCAAGATCGATTCCGTGTGAGAGATGGGGAGAAGACAATAAGTACCTGGACAACATGTCAGTCATCTCATTCTTCGTGCCATCAATGTGGCGGATGTCGTTGGTGAATTGGGAGATGCAGCGCATGTGGGCGATTTCTCTCGCATTGTACTCGTCGGAGTGGGAGAGAAGAGCAAAAGTCAGCGGTTTGTGTTCCGCGCAAACGGTGAAGTCCTGACATTCAAGGAAATGTCGGAAATGCTTCACAGCAAGGTAAGTGGTAAGTAGTTAACGGCCAAAGGTGTTCTGACGGATCTCCGCCGGCAAAAGCCTTCTGGAGAAATAGGCTAGTGGTCGAGTCAAGACAACAGGGTGTTATTGAAGGACTGTTCTTATGGCTATGGTCGAAGCATCTATCATCAGGGACAGCTCAGCTTCGAGATCGGGATGCGTAAGCAAGCTGGTGTCGGCAAGAGAATTCTTGATTTCCTCAAGAGCAGCCGTGCCCCACTAGTCAGCCCGAAGAGGCCTTTGGGACCAGAAAGCAAGTTATTGAGTAGCATCATGAGGTTAACACAGTTTGGTAGGAACCGGCGGTAAAATTTGACCATGCAAAGGAATCGCTGCGAATGACACTTGGAGGTTGGTGGATGGAAATCACGAATTGTTTTGTTTTCGGAGGACGAAAAGACAAAAACCTTCAGATTCGACATGATGACAGAGGAATTTAAGAAAAAGCACAGTCATAACGCACGTGGAGGGGTTTGTAGTAATACCAAACTAGTCTGGGCGGTCAAACAAATGGTCAAGTTTCTGCGTTCCTCGGCATTCTGGCTGACCACAAACAGATTATCAATGCAGGCGCACACAAACGGTAGGCCAAGCAAGGCATGGCCAATGAACCACTGGGAAGTTTGGGCAGCAGTACAAAGACCGATGGACATGCAGATGAATTTCAACAGGTGGAAGGGTGTGGGGACGACGGTTTTTGGGGTGCCGTCAGTGGTCACTGGAATTCGATGAAGGGCACGCACCAGATCAATCTTAAAGGAAGCAGTTTTGACAAAAGGGGCTCCGGCGAAGTCTTGAAGATGAGGCACAGGGTACCGATCAGGAATAGTGGTATTATTGAATGTATGACAGTCGTCACAGGGTATTCGGCCGCCCGATATCACCTTAGGTTCCATGTGTAGAGGGAATGCCGGAGGGCTTTGGACAGTCAGATTTTTCCTAGTTTTAGAATATGCTCAAACTCTGCCTTCGCAAACCACAGGCGGGTAGGCGCCAGTCGTCTAAGCCGAGCGAACACAGGAGGACCTATTGTGCGACAACGTCATGCTGGACTTCGCCAGTGCAAAACTGTGGGTTGGTAACGTTTGGGTGTTGAAGGGGCAGCTCTCGATAGGGATAAGCAACATCTGTATCCAGAACAGATGAGTGGGTGAGGTAGTTAAGGGAGATTTTTCGCGAACACACAGACCAGCTTTTCGAACTTGGAGACGGGAACGTCGGCAATAAGCAAGGAGATCGAACTCGGCAAGAAAGTGCGAGCCGAGGATTGCATGAGGGACATCAGAAATTACAAGATCTACGAGAACGACCGACGATGGCCAATGTCTAAGATGAGAGATAAGCTGCCAAAATTGGGAATGGGGGAACAGCTGGCAGCTTGGAGTTGAAGGCCCGAGCTGGGGAAGTGACAATACGTTAGAGTAGGAAGTACGATACTGATTTTGGCTCCAGTGTCCGTTAGGAAAGGCCTGCGTGTTGCACTGTCGCAGACACAGAAGGTGCGACTAGAGCCGGAAGAGCCAGCGAAAACGGTCACCCCTCTTCTCTGGCTGACTGGTTTCCCTGCTTGAAAATGAACGAACAGGGGGAGGAACATCGACGTGCCTTCGCACCGAAATTGGTATGATACCAATAAGTATGGGCTGTTCGAGGTCTCAGACGGGAACGACGACGGCTAAATGAAAGACTAAAGATAAAACTTGCAAGTTAGAGTTTTAGGGACGTCGTATCTTCTGCCATGTCCGCTATCTGCGTCTCAGTCTCCCCACGTGGAGTCGGTAACGAGGAAATGGAGAGCTAGGCGACAGAGGGCGATTGGAACCACTGCACCTCCAACAATATGTCCGCATTTTCGGTCAGCCGTGAGACTGAGAGATCTTCTGAGCTAGATGCCAGAATGGTTTAAACACCGGCTGGAAGATGATCTAGGAAGATGCCCTTGAAAAGCTTTTCGTCGATATGCGGATCTTCACGAAGTCCCTGTACCCTTCGAAGGAGTTCGGTGGGTTTTCGGTCACCCAAACACTCCTCGCGGGTCGATTAGATAGATAGATAATTTTTATTAAAGACCCGTCGGGATCCCATCAAAGCAAGTTAAAATAACTTTGCATGCGAGTTTTAGACGAGGTAGGCCGAATCTTTACAAAATGCAATTCATAGTTTCTGAATTAGAAGTCCATTGAGAAACATGGTGATTGAGGGGTGAAAAAAAACCCCTTACAAAAAGTTAAAAATGATTCGATTAATTTTACAGGAGAAAAAAAACCCTCAATAAAAATAATGACAGAAAAAAGCGAGCAGGACTGGCCTGTAGGTGGCGGTATATAACGGAATGTTGTCGGTCATCGTCAGGCTAGCAATAAATGTCAGCCTTGATGGGTACGAATGTGGGTCAGACAGGACTGGCTTGCATATGGCATTGTATACGGGATTCACAATCGAGATCGTCTGGGCAGGATTGGTAAACCGCGTCAAAGAGGCCAGACGAGAGGAACCCAGATGCGATCGGCCACAGCACGCTTCGAGCTCAGCCGAGCAGTGGGAAGGGAGGAACGACCGAACTACTAGTAGACAGTGAATACTGAGGGTTCCGCCGTGAGCGTCGACAGACCGCATCAGGTCGGAATGCGGGAGATGACATCAAAAACCGCGAAAATTGTCGCTATGGGGGGAGTGATAGCAGCGGATTTAGAAACCAAATTAAAAACAGGGGTTTCTAATGATATAATTAAGAGTTACCACTTAATCTACCACTAAATCCCAGGAGGACCCTTCTCGAAGTCAAGAATCTGAGTGTTCGGGAATGAGACCGTTAACAGTGCCTTTATGCTTTCCGGTGTAAGATGGTTGCGTAATTTCGGCTTGAATACCAGTAACTTAGGCGATAATCTAATTTCAGGCGGAAGATTATTCCAAAGGAAGGCATATTTGGAAGCAAAGAAGAGGGAGCGCTTAGATGTAGTACAAAGAGGCGGCGGAATCACCATGCAGGAGTTACGCGTGGCATAAGACCGATCTCTCGGAGTGAGAGTGTCAATGGGCGGAAGACTGGAGCTAGAGTGGATGCGAAAAAGGAAGCAAAGGCCAGCTTCGAGTCTTCTAACCCACAAAAACTTAATGTTCGCCAGCTGACATCTTTGAGTATACGAAATACTGGACGAAGCTTGAGAGAACAGTTTACGGGTGAAAACCCTCTGAACATTTTCGATTTTATTACGGTCGCAGGCGTTCATTAAACCGAAGAATGGACAGCAGTATTCGAAGACTGGAAGAACAAACATTTGATAAAGTCTTAGCTTCATTTCCTAGAGGGAAAAAAATTATGCGATATGAATCCACATGTTTGCGCGGAGTTAGCAGAGATTCTATCTGCATGAGGTGATAAAGCAAGCTTATTTGTATAACTTAGACCTAGGTCCTTTATGGTGAGGCATTCTGCGAGTGGGTTATTCTGAAACATTATGGGACCAGGAAGTTTGGAAGGACCAAAAGACATGAAACTACACTTGGATGATGAAAACTCCATCTGCCATGTCGAACCCCATCTGCTTAAGCGTACTAAATCGGCATTGATTTTTTCAACACAAACATTTGCCGTGTCCTTAGAGTATGAGTAAACACACTTGAGGTCATCGGCATAAGTAAAAGTTTGCGAATTTCCGAGTTCAGTCGAAATATCATTGATGTACAGAAGAAAGAGTAGCGGACCCAGAACCGTGCCTTGAAGTACGCCACTCGTGATCGAGTGGGGTGTCGAGTAGCTATTACCGACCATGACTTTCTAAAATCGGTTGGACAGATAGGACCTGATGAAGTCGAGTAGAGGCGGCCGGATGCCGAGAGCTTCCAATTTTACTAAAAGACGTCTATGGGGCACCTTGTCAAAGGCTTTGCTAAGATCAATGTAAATAACTACCACTGACTGCCGCTCATTACGAAGAGAAGTGATTAGACTAAGAAAAGCCAAGTGGCATGTTTCGCAGGATCTTTCGGGTAAAAATCCATGCTGACTAGATCTCAGAAGCCGATTAGCTAGACAGAAGTCAATAATTTCATTGAAAATAATCCTTTCAAGAAGTTTTGTTAGAGACGGCGTTTTGTGCACGCCCCAGTAGTTATTAACATCGGACCGAGATCCTGACTTGAAAACGGGAAGGATAATTGACGTTTTCCATGTTTTAGGAAAGAATCCTTTTGAAATATAAACCGAGAATAAATGACTGAGCAATATGGTAAGGTCGGACGCTTGTTTAATAATCGAATTCGGAATCCCGTCCGTTCCTGAGCAGTGTGAGTACTTCAAACGGCTTATGTGTTTCTTAATGAGATCTGAGGAGACATCAATTGTACTTAGTGTCCTATCTGAAAGTGATCGAAAGAAAGGGATCGGATCGGACTCGGTAGCAAGGTGTTTTGCAAAGAAAGCACTAAACAACTCCGCCTTGTCAGTGTCATCGGTGAGGAAGACTTTGTTATCATTTAGCATGGGTAGAGGTTCATGACCACGCTTAGAGGAGGACCGATGACGGAAGATGTTAGCGACGGATTTGCCAGGGTTCGAACCACTGAGAGCAATTGATTCTCTTTGCCTGTCGCGCGCTAGGCGCATCCTTGAGGCCATCTCAAATATCTCTGTGATTCTAAGATGAACAGATAAGGAACTAGTGGATGGGTCACGCAGTTGTCGCCCCAACTTTTTTAGTCTGTTCTGAAGAAAATGAGGAACAAGAGAATCTGAAGAATTAGGCTTGAGATATCTACGCGGCACAAACTCTAGAATTTCCTTGGAAACATTGGACATGACAGCATGAAGAATGGTTACATCGCTACAAGTGAGGAAGCCACACCAATCCAAGGATCTCATATAGTTATTTATTAAGTCGCTATCTACGCAGTCTTAGTTCATGAAAGTCTGAACAGCGCTTGCCATTTTTGAAAAGGCAAGCGGTAAGCAACAATGAATTAATACGTGGTCACTGTCAAAGAGGTCCTTTTTTAAAGCAACAGAAAGAGGAGCAATGTCATTGGTAAAGATTAGATCTAAAATGTGATTATCTATTGTTGGAGAGCGCACCAGTTGGGACCAATTAGAAAAATTGACAATATCTTGAAAGGGCTGGAATCTGGGTGGGCAGCTATTGGAAACCCAGTCTATTTCAGGAAGGTTAAAATCCCCAGTGATTATTTTAACATCGAAAGCAGCTTCCGAAATTAATCTAAAGATTTAACAGAGTTGAGAATCATCACTGGCTAAAGAATTTGGAGGATTGTAGATACAGCCAATAATTGCCTTTTTTTGCGGCGAGAGAATAACAGATGCAAAGCAGAAGTTTCCAGTGAATGAGGAAACATCCAAGTAATAGGGAGAGTGCTTTAGGTAGGATTTAAGATAAAGAAGACAACCACCCCCCACGCCTAGTCGTGCGGTCTTGGCGGTAAAAATCGAAGTCATCTATGAGAAGGGCAGAGTCAGGAATTAGTGAATGGGTCCAAGATTCTGTTACACATATAATATCAGGCGTCATTTCCAGAGCAATGGCTCTGATTTGGGCCATCTTGTTTATAACTGACCTGGCATTCAATAATATAATATCAAATGTGTTTCGAACGGCAATGCTATTTTCGACGGTATTTAAAAAAATTTGGAGGTGGATATGTAAGCTGTGAATTAATGACACTTGGGGAATAAGTACCAGTTAATTTAGAGTTATTGACGTACGGGGAGTCAGCAAGAGAAGGCTGAGTATGAGACCTAAAGGAGGTGGGGATATAGTTTTCAAACATTGGAATGCTAGGGGAGTTAGAACATGGATAGACTTGTTGGTAGTTAAATAGTGGAGGAAGGGGAGGAGGGAGGCTAGAAGGAAAGTAGGGGCTAGTGGGTGAGGGTAGGCCGCTATAAGAATGAAAGGGTGGGAAACCAGGTCTAGGTTGGAAGTCAAAGGAGATAGGTTGACGTACCCGAGAGCAATTGGCCTTAAGTGGTGGGAAGCCTGAACTAGGTTGGGGCATAAATGATTAAGGGCAATTCATGTATGAATTATTTGCTGGATATATAGTAGGGCTTTGATAAGTAACCGGTGCGCAGGACAGAGAATTATTCGGGAATATAATTGGAGCTGCGGGGTTTATAGACGTGCTGGGCTGAACAGACTTGTTAGATCTAAGAGAAGGCGTCGTACCCCTAAACGGAACTGTACTACCTATCTTTTGGGTCGGAGTCTGATTCAATTTTCGAGTCTCACCGTTCTGACGCCAAGCCACGGGTGACTTAGCTATAGACCTTACAGCACCCAGTTGGACAATAGAACTTATCGGTCTAGCTGATGTAGACGGATTTTCATGTGTCTCAGCGGGACTATCCGGAAGATACGAAACGACAAATGGGGCTGCTGCTGCTACTGCTGCTGCCGCTGCTGCTGTTGCTGCTGCTGCTGCTGCTGCTGCAAGTTAAGGGGCAGGCAAATGCGTCAAGTGGCTCGAGTGAGATGGAGATGTAGGAGAAAGAGGAAGGAGGGAGTCAGATGTCGCAGGAGTAGGAGAACCTGAATCCTTACGGCCACTTGTATTATGACCGAGTTGGGGAGCATTAGACTGAGAAGCAGTGGGTTTACGTGAGAATAGAGACCCGATTCTACGCTCCATAGGAGAAAGATCATGATAAAGGAAAAATTTTGCCTTCTCTAGGTACGCAGTGACACGCTCTCGAGGAGTAAAGATCGTGTCAACCTCGATTGATGAAAACAATTTGACCAAGATGGGTGGATATGTACTACGGGAGGACAAGCGTTTGGCATCGGCTATTTTATAGTTGAAACCACATGAATACAGGAAATTGGTCGCAACATCGATTGGCCGAGCAGATCGAGGAACATTTTTTAGCAGGAGGTTGTAAGAACGCTTCTGTCTATCACTAGATTCACTGGTGATCACGTGAACAAGTGAGTCGAGACGCCTACATTCTTCAGAGGGAATATCGGAGTTGTTCCCGTCGAATAAATGTCCAAGAATTGTCAGCAAAGAGCCAAACTTTAGCATAAAGTCATTGCAGTGGTCAAGTGCAGACAGATTAAGCTGCCGATCAATTACAACGGGTGACGACTGACTAGTAATATCATCTGACTTAGATTTAGGTAAAGCTTGTGACTTACGTTAAGTTAGGCTATGTTTACTTACAAGAGCCGAGAGCTTACGTCGAACAGTGACTTTTGGTCTCATCTTGTCTCGAGGCAATTTGTGATTAAGAAAACTTCTGGCAGACAAGTTGACTGAATTTCAGCTAGGGGCTAACGATGTAAAAATAAATTACAACAGTTAGAGAGAAATCGGAAGCACAAAATGAGAATTGCAGAGTGCGATTAGTGAACAACTGGCATAGACTAGCAAAACTCAAAAGAAGATGGCAGCAAGCAGTTCTGAGAGAAGAGGCCTGTATTTAAGGAAATTCAACCAAAAAACAGGTACTAAAATCGTTGGGTCCCACAGAAAAACCACTTAAAATAATATCCTCCACTTATCTTCAAATTTAAAACAAGCGGCTTGACCTTGTTGATTCTGTTGGCGATCAGACACAGCATGAAGTCGGAGAAGTGCTGCCTTAAGTGGCGTGTATAGTTTGTCAGCTGGGGACTCTGGATCAGTGAAAGTACCTGAGAGAGAAACTGTAATGTCAAAGCCTAAACCAACCTGTGAACTTTGGTGACTTTTTTGGTACTGTTCGCATAGTAAATGCTTGACTCAATGCAAAGGAAGTCGACTTCAGGTGCATTCGACCAGATGTCTGGTAAAGACAGTGTTACTCCGCTAATTGAATGGACTCCACTTGCAGGGGCGACCGTTATAACTGTGGCTGCAGCAAGATGTGAACGAAACTGAACCCATCAGACCAATACGGCACTGTACAATGATTGACTGACAGCCGTAGGCGAACGAAAACGCTTGAAAAGGCAGCACACGTCCTAATACAGGTGCAATCACTTTAGCAGGCTAGTATGGTCGATAATGAGATTCTATGCTAAGTCCAAGCCGAGAAAAGCGAAGAAAAACGGTCACGTCATAAGTGACTTGACTGTCAGCGCCGCCCAGCGAAGAATAAAGGAATGGGGTGGAAAGTCAGTACAATCGAAAGTCACACCAGTTGGAGTTTCTGCGTAACTGTTACATTAACACCAACTCAAAAGACAATGAAGAAATGCAAGTTTAGGTAATGCCAAACGGCAACGGTAGTCTGAAGGCCCCAAGTGTCAGCGACTAAGCAGAGGCACCTGCCTTACGGGAAACCTGGTGATAGGGGTTTTACGGTGGGGCACAAGAATGGTAGGGAAAATACAAATACATAAGGAATGTATTTGATGTATTTGATTTTGTGGCGTAATACTTTTAGTATGCTGACATATGGCAACGAAAACTAAGCGGGACCATTAAAAGAGTAAACGTGATATGGGGGAGGGAGTAGGAAACGGATTCGCGGTATGCATGTCCCGCAACGCTCGCTTGGAAACCTGGTCTTTAAGTTTTTCCCTAGCAGATTTTTTTCCTTTTTTAGCGTTTCCCTTTTGCTTTTGCGCTATATTAAAACAGGACCTGGTCTTTTCCGTGTATAACTCACAGTCTCTGCCTGGTTGCGTGTATCCACTAAAACAACAAAATCAAAGAAAAATCTTGTGCATTTACCTCGGTGCTTCCAGGAAGACAATAATCTGCCTGTCAGTTATTTTCCGGCAATGATTTGTAACTTTAATGTGCGTTTTCTGATTACCCGTGGGAATATTACGATATTATTTAGATATACAATCTCGCTATTTGTGTGAGTATTTTGACAAGATTTCGGAGGTGGATTTCCTTATTTGCTTGCAGATATGTCCCTATCTCTGCGTTAACAATATGTTTAATATGCAAGAGACGTAAAATAGCCGCGAAAATACCTGGAATACAAAGTAAACTTTACAGTACGCACGTACCGCGAAGTCGTAGTTTAGGCAATCTCGTGATATGGCGTTAAGTAAACAAACCAATTTAAGTTAGCCGCCAATTATTTGTTCAAGAGCAGGTAATCAAGGCAAGTCCGTCCAGTGAGAATGGCTGGAAAGACGTGCGGCAGCCGATCGCGCTGAAATTTAGTGCACGGTATTACAATGTCAATAAACGCTATGCTAACGAAATCTGAACGATTCGGCCCTCATATTGGAAATCAAAATGCATAAGTAGTACAAACTGTTTTGGTTGTTCTGTATGGCCTTAGTCAATGAATGTAGTAGATATAAAAATGTTTCCGTAGATAATTCGAAACCACCAAAGATCCAAAGGCGTTATCTGGCGCTTTTCTCAATATCGCAGGTCATTGGAAGCGAAAGCCAAAATAACTGTTCGAACTCAGCCACATTCTGAAAGTAAAACCAAAGAAATATCAGAGAAAATAATTTCGAAAAAGGTGGTGAAGTAATGCTAGACGATACGACTTCTGTGGACTGCCGTAAAAAGCAAATGCAGGCTCCAAATTAAACAGCAAGGCCGACGGCGCCACTCAGATGAATGTGTATTCAGATGTATCCGGTGTCGAAAAGGGAGTCTCTGAGATTCGGTTCTATATTCGAGAACAGCCGGCCGACGATCGGGACAGACATGAAGGTACGACTGCCCTTTCTAAAGGGTATACGATTGATAGATTGTGAAAACATATTAGAGTGTCTCACACAGCAGATTTTGAATGGTACGCACTATTTCGGAATGTGTGCTCCACCGCTCTCAAGAAGGAAACCGAGAAGATTGGCGGACCGCGAGTGGAGGTACAAGTGGACAAGACGCTAATAAGACGGCGTTAATACAACGTTGGTAGATGCTGAAAGTGGTGAGGCCTGGTGGGAATGCATGATACCAGATGCCGGGACGTCTTATTCGGGCAGGTGAATGACAGAAGCTGGCCGGTCTTTCGAATTCATAATCAAATGGTCGGCGGGGGATGAAGCGAAGGCGTACAGTCGCCTCCCGTCCGAGGGTTAACAATATAACGTCGTCAACCACCACAACCAGCAGTAAGTATTGGCATGGCGGAGAGCAACGTTCGAGATAAAGGAATGAACGAATTGTGATCGCTTCTAAACTCTCTGAGCCAAGGTAATGGTAGGTTGTGCGACGTCCGAATGAAAACTCCACGTTTAGATGAGTGATGAATAATAAACGACCTGTGTCAGTAAGTATAGCAGGCATCCTCTGTATGCCGTAGAAACTTGGGGGCGTTCACTCTATCCTTGCCAGACCTTACAAATAGAACAACTATGAAAAGTTATGTTTAAACTGAAATATGACAAAGGGCTGTCACAAGGTCCTTTCCAGTTTTGATTTGGGCGCGAAGTATAAATCGTGTCTCGCGTCACAGACGGTTAGCTTAAAATTACTGGTTATCCTAAGGGTCTTAAAGTCAGCAGTCGACTATTACCAGGACTAAGTGAACGCATGGTCCATGTCATCTAAAATCGTGAGCAGGTGATGTCTACTACGGCATGCATGCCGGAGACGGAGAACCTACACAGGTATGAAGATCTACACTTATGATATTGGGGGATCAATAGCCGACATAGCACTCTAAAGTAAAAAAGGACCCATATGCTAAAGTACATCTTCGACAGGCTGTCCTTTGGCACATTCACCCAGGCACTATCCCCGAAACATCTCCCTAGGTAGAGTTCAGCAGAAACTGTAATCCGTTCAGACGTCAGGGTTGTACGTGGAACGCAATTTTCGATTTGGCAAGGGAGAGTGCATAACAGTCGTGGCCACAGGAGTTTGGGCATCCAGACGGCAACTGAATTTTCCGTCCGACGGACCAACCCAAATAGCGCGCGCGTCGCCGTCACTCTATAAAATAAGAAGCTCGATGTTAGAGAAGCGTACGGCCACCAGACCCACTGGAAATAAGACATCGCGCCAGAACACTTTGTTTAAAGCTTGTGTCACAGACGTTTGGTTTTCATGTGCATGGTTTGTGTGCGCAAGTTTGTGTTTCATGCGTGTAGCTGATGATCGTGATGCACCTGGCTGAAGCAAATACGAGTTCATCTGAAATCGTTACTGTGTTTGTCTCTGGTATCACTTGCTCTATGTGTTTTACCGAGTGTTGTATGCCCTTGTGGCATTTGAAGAGTGACTTTTTTTCCACTTCAGAATCTAACATTTTGTGTGCTTGTGCTTGGCTCTATTACCTGGCACTCAAAAAAGTTGGTCGATTAACAACTATATTTGATGTACCTATAAGACCTACCAAGTTTGTTTTCTTCAAGACAACCATCTACGCCAAAATACTCAGGAACTTGGTTGACAATGGTCACAAAAAACGTCATCAGGATGGCCTAATTGTTACTTATAGACCTAAAGACAGAACAGACTATGCTTAGCACCGGTATTGGCCAAATGAGGGGCTCGTCTAGCCTGCTTCCTTAGATGTTGGAAAAATCGGGTTACTCAAGGATTTCATTATATCTGTCCCCTAACCACTCTGACTGATGGAATTGCACACTAGTGTTTACCAACCGCACCTGGTTGTTTCTGTGTCCTGTGTCGGAGGAATATGTCTGACACTGGAGTATTGCTCGATCTTACTGAATAAAATAGGCGAATCGAACGGAGTCCCTCATTATTATAAACCAAATTAACAATCATGGAGATATAAAAGGCTGACAAAAGCTCATTTCTGAAAAATCATAGATTTTCGGATAAGGTCGTGTCCCAGATTAGGCACTGGACTGCAAATGCCACTAGTTAATATAACCTAAAGGCAACTCTTATTGACATGCAATCGGAGTACGACGTTGCATGTGGTTTTTACCATAGTCTGTGGATTCAGTTTCTTAGTGCATATTTTGGCTAGTATGCATCTACATAGTCATCGAATTTATTTGAATTCCGTCAGCAGTACTGTCTGACGTCAAACCGAGTTTCAGCCCTATACAAACTTACCAGCCTATTTCTCACAAAAGTATGGATTACAATTGATGTTGGAGATTGTCAGCTTCCACGCATATGGACTATTTTAGAAAACCTAGTCTCCAAAGCATAATTTGACACCCTCGATGCGTTGATAATGTTAAACGACACGGTATAACCTCGTCAGATGTATGTATGTGTATTGAAGGGTTACAGTGAGAGCCCTTGATGACCCTATTTATGTACAGTGCTTTCGCAGCTTCATACTCAAAAATAAAATAAAATTGCAGGCATTTAAAATGTGATTGGGTCACAGTTCAATCGTACTCATAATGTAGTGCATGGGGTCACTGTAAATTAGTGCGGAAGATTGTATATGACAGATTTTACAAAACTGGCTGTGCATAGTCATGCTGTACAAGCCGATTTCTGTCGAAAACTAGACGAGCAAGTTTTCTTTTAAACACACAAACTGTATCAGCCGTCACCATCTCGCTTGGAAGCGAGTTCCACGGCCTGACAACCCGCTGGCTGAATGAAAATTTTCGTCGGTCTAAACGCGTGCGCTCATTCCCGACTTTGTATGCATGGCCGAGTAGTTGGTTTGTACGGGCGAACTCAAAGAAGTCCTCTGCTCTTAATGAGCAACCCTGGCCGCGGACAATCCGAAACGTCCAGAGTAGACTGCAGTTTATTTGTCTACAATAGAGAGGGAATAGGCCAAGCAAATTCAGCCTCTCCTGATAAGACAATTGTTTCAGACCGTCGACCATCTTTGTCGCTCTGCGTTGCACCTGTTCGAGTAAGTTGATATCCTTCCTCATCCATGGTGAAGCTGTTGGCATTCCATACTCTAGATGAGGTCTTACAAAGACACGAAAGAGTCTTTCGAAAATTTCGGGAGGAAATATTTTAAATGCACGTCTGATCCAGTGTAGAGTACTAGTTGCCTTCTGGACCATCTTTCTACAGTGTTCTGATGGCGATAGATCTGTGGCCGTCCATACACCCAGATCTCTGTGTCTTTCCACAGTTTCTAACTTCGTCCCGTCAATATAGTACTGGTGTTTGGGAGAGACATTGCGGCCGTTGTTCAGGTGCAAGACCACGCATTTGGACACGTTAAACTTCAAAAGCCATCTGTTCGACCAAGCACACAGTTTGCTGATGTTTGACTGCAACTTCTCTGCGTCATCATCGCATTTGACTTCACTACATATTTTTATGTCATCCGCGAACATGAGAGCCTCGCAATTCACTTCGCTGATGCAGTCATTAACATAAATCAGGAAGAGTACTGGGCTTAAGACAGAACCCTGTGGGACACCACTTCCCACCTTTACCCATTGCGAGGTAGAATTACTAACGACGACTCTTTGTAGTCTGGAGGACAGAAAACTCCTGATCCACTGAAACATTCTCCCTTGAATCCCTACATCCCAGATCTTTTGTTGAAGAAGCCTGTGTGGGACACTGTCAAAGGCCTTCTTGAAGTCGAAAAATATGACATCTACTGGAAAACCCTTATCAGTAGCTCGTGTCCATTTCTCGTGCGACTAAAGAACACTCGTTAGGCAGGAGCGCCCTGGACGAAAGCCATGTTGTGCATCACACAATATTTTGTTCTGTTCCAGGTATTTCATCAAGTGTCTTTGATAATGCGTTCCGTTATTTTACACGCGATGCAAGTAAGACTGACAGGACGATAATTTTCGCAGTCAAGTCTTGAGCCTCCTTTATGGATCGGAGTAATGAGTGCGCACTTCCATTCTTCCGGGAGCTCGCCGTCATCAACTGACTTTTGAAATATTGCGGATAAGGGTTTGCACAGTTCATTAGCAAGTTCACGAACTGCTAGGGCGGGAATTCTATCTGGGCCAGGCGATTTGGCAAATTTCAGCTGAAGTAGCTCGGCCCTAACTATGGTAGATGAAAAGAGTGGTTCCTCGGTTAAGGAGGGTAGGGAGGGGATAGGATGGGGAAGGGTACTTGGAGGAGAGGTTGGTTGGCGAATGGATGGATGAGCAAATAGAGCACTAGGTTCTCGGGTGAAGACGGACTGAAAGAAGTCGGAAATGAGGGACGCTTTAACCTGGTCATCAATCTCCACTTTTCCATCTGCAGACCTGAGGGCAGGGATGAGCTCCTGAGTCCTTTTAGTACATCGTATATAACCATATAGAATTTTCGGATGCTCCAACGAATTCCGGAGGATGTTTAGTTCAAACTTCTTTCGCAGCTTTGAGGCCTCACTTTTACAGACGTTTCGTTGCCGCTTATATTCCTGTAAGTGTTCGTCGGAGCCAGTTAGTCTGTAACGCCTCCACAGACGATTCCTTTTTCTGAAAGAGGCCTTCAAGTCTGGGTTTATCCATTTTGGGCGGTTTGTGATTTTTTTTCTTCTAAGAGGACAATTGGAATAAACAAGCTCTTTCAGTAAGGAACTGAAAGTATTCAAGTTATCGTTTGCTCGACCATGCAGTTCAGTCTCCCATGATATAGCTGCCGTTTCCCTCCTCATGAGAGAATAGTCCCATTTCCAAATGTTCCTCTCCCACCTCTCGGGTTGGACGGGTTTGGGAAACAGTGAGTACTCGAAGTAGAGCGTGATGTGGTCGCTTAACCCTAATGGCTGTCGGTCCTGCAGGTCTAACCCATTTTCCTCATCTCGGGTAAAAATAAGATCAAGGCAGTTCGGCTGCTGCCCTTCCCTGACCCGTGTTCCAAAGGTAACATTCTGGCAGAGAAGTTTGTCCGTTGCCCATTGTAGTAGTTTGTGATGAAAGCTGTCTTGCGGCCCTTGTGCAGTCCACGTTAGCCAATCAATGCCAGGAGCGTTAAAATCCCCAACGATAAGGACGTCTTTCTTCTCGCTAGCTTGGTACAGTTCGGATATGAGCATGAGATCTTGGTCAGAAGTATGGCTAGGTGAACGGTACACCACCGAAAGCGTCAATGATCGGACATTCTTAGTAGATATGGTAACGCTTAGCAGTTCCACATCCCGTACCGGTCTGTGTACATCAGTCATAGCGCTTAGCTTGCAAGTGACATAAATTATGACTCCTCCTCCTCGGCTTAGCCTATCTCTCCTGAATTGCTGATATCCTCTTAGTGATATTTCTGAATCTGCGATATCTTCAGTAAGCCACGTTTCTGTGAATGCCATAATGTCTGGCTTAATTTCATCAACTAAGTCTCTTAGTTCGTCTAGTTTGTTGAAGAGGCTTTGCACATTTGCGGATATAACCTTCAATGACTGATTCGTTGGAGAGGCCCGGCCTTCATTGTGATGGATTCTGACCACAGGAAAGACCCCTTTGTCTGCACTATTTGTCCATTTTTGCTCTTCAGCCCTTTCTCTCCTCTGCCAATTCTCTCCTTCAATTCTGATCTCAGTTCTCTCATTTTCAGTCTTTCCCTCGGTTCGTAGTCTGGTTGAAAAAACACTTCCTTGTGCGAATTGCGTAAGATCGTTCTACTTTCTAACAAAAGCGCTGCTTGGGCTTCGTTTTCCAAAATAACTTTCAGGGGTCTTGGGGATGTTTTTAGGTCACGATTTAGGTCCGCTCTGCCTAGTCGGAAAGCTTTTTTAACGCTGAATATTTCCCCATCCTGCAGGACGGCACTGGCGTACTGATGTAGAAGGTCTAGGTCGTGCGTCACTCGTTTCTTCGGAATGCAGGACGTGGACTCTGGGGCGCCCCTTATGACAATATTTTGCTTACGATTTATGGAAGAGCTCATTACTGTCCCGTCCGCGCTAGAACGATATAATGCTACTGTAGTATTCCCGACGGCAGTTGTTACTTCGACATTTGAATGATTTTCGGCCGGCGAAGGGGGTATAGGGCATGGATTTTCATGTGACGTACTTGCTCCGGCAGTGGAGCTCTTACAATCATTACCCTGTTGCAATGTACTGCACGAAGGCTTATCGTGTCCTTTTCCATAAACGGATTGGTTAGGGCACTTTCCAGAGGAGTTGGCCTTGTGAAGAAGTGGAGTAACAGCCTTGCCTTCCAAGAATAACGGCGAGTCCTTGTAGTTTCTAACAGATCTTCTGAGGGTCACCCTGGCTTTCCCAACTTTAGTGTTCGATGATTTGGCAGGTTTAGTTACTATAGCAGGTAATGGAACCTGATTTATTTTTAATGCATTAGTGTCGACCGCCACGTTATCCACCGGAACTGATTTGTCTAGAGTTTCCTCTGGAGACATAACTCGCGTCCTCTTCCTGACTGGCTTTGACTTTTCCGCGCTAGTGCCTTTATTAGTAGGATGTTCGTCGCCGATCGATCGGAAATTTGGCGGATTATTTGGTAATTCTATCTTACTGTGCTTAAGAATAACCATGATGATGTCCGTCAGTAGGCCTTGCTTCTCTTCTAGCGTCTAGAACCGCTTTTCAAGTTCCTTACAGCCGACACAGCGACCGACAAGCGCAGAATCCGTCCCGTCTGTCATACAGTTTTCGAGGCCTCTTGGCAATGCATCGGTTCTTATTTCCTGTCATATCTCTTCGAGCCTATTGTGCGTAATCTCCCTGGAGTCTAATGATTCCAGCGGCATTTTATCGCAGGAGACTGCTAATGAATTAAAGACCGTTTTCAGCTGCTCTTCTGTAGTTGATAAACATATCTGACTAGCTTCAAAAGCGTTCATCGATAGTGCAGTGGCTAACGCTCTGACCTCCAGATCCTCAGGTACCGAGTACAAATCCCGGTTGCACGGCTTTTGTGAACGAGTTTTTTATAACAAATTGGCTCATTGTTAATGATTTTCAAACTCTTCAATCAGTTCTAGAGTAGTGCAGGATGTTTTTAACTATTGTTAGAATGAAGAATTTGCCAATTGTGAAGTTAAATAGGAAACGACTCAGCCGTTTAAAGTTTTCTACGGAGCCTTGTACAGATGGTCGGACGATTGCAAATATCTTTTGATGGAGAATTTCTGGTATACTTCACCGGTGCGAATGAGAAGACTAATCAGTGGTGCTGTTCCTTGAAGAATTCGGGTAGAATCTTCCTCCTGATACCGTGGGAAATAACGTCGAGATCCAACGGCATTGGTTGGGAGACGGAAGGATAAACTCTCCTTGGTAGCCACCCGCGCCTCCTCGTCATGGCACCCCTGCCAGCACATTGCCCCTTCATAGGCGGGGCTGGAAGGGCCTGGGTGGGGCCAGAGCCCCGCCTGCCAGCACATGGCTCCTTCATAGGCGGGGCTGGAGGGCGGGGCCAGAGCCCCCTCTGGATTGAAGCCTTTTGAAGCGTATTTGCATCGAAATATATGTTCCAAAAGCACCACTTATTGTACCTTCTTTGGAATTTAAAGGAGCTAATTTATCAAAATTGGCTTATAAACCATGGAGAAAGCATCCGTTTACGCCCACTAAATGTATCTGCGGATGAGCACAATATATTGAGGTTTTGTTTAAGTCCCTCATTGCTTAAACTCTTATTTGTCCACCGGTTTACAATCTGTGTGTGTTATTAATTCGTATATTTGACAATGGGGACGATATTTTAAAGTGGTGCCAAAAGTGGGCTGGGATGTGGCGTCCCCTGCGCATTTTTTTCGCTGGCGGGGCTAGGCGGGGCTACCGCGTTGCATGCCCCGCCACAGCCCCGCCTAGCCCCCTCATAGCCCCCTCTAGCCCCGCCATTATTGAGGGGGTCAGGCGGGGCTAGGCGGGGCTGGTGCTGGCAGGGACGACTTTGGTTTCCAATGCGTGAGAATATTAAGCCAGTCGGACGGCCGATGTGCCCGCCTGCTGTAGGAAGCATGGCCGTCAATCGAGGACTCGATAAATCGACATATCGATCTATCAATCGCTCATTAAGCACTGCGTGAAAAAATCAGCAGCGCAGCTATATGTCTTTCCCGACAGAGATGAGCTAAATATGCGATGAATTGTGCAGTTTTTTCATCCATTGACTACAGGCTCGCGTAAGAGTTCCAAGCGTCGGATGAATAAGCAATTGGCGACATCGATCGTCTTTCCGTCTTCTTCTATAACTAACTGTGTATGAGAATGGGGCTGCGAGTTGGCCATGTTTGCAGACGATACGAAAATCTGGGAAGACATCTATAGTGCCGCCGACGAGGCGAACGTCCATTTTATTCCTAACGCAGTTTAAACATACTGAAGTGATGTACATTCTCACAAAAATATAACCAGGAGTCAAAACAGTCTTTGTGCGCTTTTATACATAATGGCGATAGAAAGGCGGATAATTTGTCGTTCCCATTTCGGGCGTTTGCTAATAATTTAGGCAAGCCTGTCACACATTAACTTCAGTTTTCCCTGTTCGGAGAGGAGGAGCGCACAGAAGATACTCATATACTGTTTGTTATTTATACAAAGAGCTGGTCATTTTGGCCATGAAGCCGCAATCCCAGAAGTCTAGTAGAACGTACGACGAACATTAGACGAGAGAGGTTAGGCAACGTTGACTCTCTGATGAGTATTGTGTCCTTGGCGGCTCTATCGTCCGGTATGTAGTAGAATATCCACTAATAGCTAACTAAGAGCCCAATATATCTGCTTCGATCGGGTTATCGTGATTCACACCGAATGCACAAAGCAGAAAACTTATAATAATTTATGATGCTAGAATGTTTTTTTTATTGCGGAGTGCCAGTACAATTATATGTCGAGAGTGACCGTGTCTCACTAGAGATTTTTTTGGAAAAATGGAACTAGCCAGATGTGCACAGCCGTGCTCAAACAGTTATTTCAAAGGGACACTACCGACAATACCTCTGACATCCGCTGTAATACTGCATGACGGATAATTAAATCTGGGGTCAAAGGGAACTTCATCTGAGGCCAAGAGACTCGGAATGATGCATGTGTCGCACATAGGGAATCAAGGTCAAGGCGCGCAGCTCAATTTCAAAGATAAGTGAAGCTTTGCACTTACTTGGATATTCTTAAGCAATGTGTGCATGTTTTTTTACTTGAGTCCCTTTTTATAGTCGCCTTTCAATACAAAGTATAATCTTTTCCAGTTTTGTTTGACAGTCTGGCAAATAAGTCGTATTTTGTAAAAAAAACCTTTGTAGTGACTCCTTCCCCGACTATCTATTTCTAGTTTTCGTAGTAAAATAACAGCAGTACTTGCTATTCAGCGCGTTTTTTGTACGTTAGCAACGCTTTGCCCCTTTTACTGTAACGAAAAACGTATATTGTCTGTAATTTCCCCGCAGAGCACGTGCTAAAAGACGAAAGCTTGCTGCCTCCCCACTGTCTCCGGGTGCTAGATTCGCCACCGCAGACATATCAGTTGCCAGCATATATTCTTCGTCTTCTGCAGATAAGGTTAACACACAAATACCTTTAGTACATGTAGAACCTATTGACCCTTCAATCGTCCAAAAATATGCCTCTGCTAGTCGTAGCAGGCCATCAGCCGACGAAATACCTGATCAGTTGATATATGGCGACATAAACAGCACTTATGAAAAAGTAATTGCACAAGCTTTTAAACTTATTGGGGTAATAAGTTCTGAAAATGAGGAGGGAATTAAACGCAAGCATAATTTTGCACTGGCGAACATTCCGAGCCAATTATCTGCTATGTAGGGAGCGCATTTGTTTCTACAAAGTTGTGGCTTGAGTTTCCGTGTCGCACAAGTTAAGCGACTTCGCTCGCTTAGCCGTAATGCACCGATACTAGTTACCCTATTCTCCATGATAGAACATGATTTTATCTTGTCGAGTAGGGAGATAACTAGAGAATTCTGCGCTACTCCGTTTCGCCAGACCTCACACCGCTGCAGCGAAAACTGAATAAATTAAAATCGGCAAAAACCAACACCAGGATAATGACACCTACTGTCAGTTTTAATAAGTCCTTTACAACACTATCTGCGGCCTCTGTACATCACGACATAGTCAGAACCGTAGGGAATTCGACAACTATTTATGCTGAGATCTTTAGAAGCAACAACACGCCTGGTATACAAACGCCCCTAACGACTCCCCCAGCAACCCCTAGTAAGCTCAAGCATGTGTCTAATTCAAAGGCAAATCCAACTGCTGTCTCAGCCAATCGGACACCCGATAAATCCAGCACCGTTATAAAATCTTCTCCTGCACAATCGGCTAACAATGCCTTAAATACCCCGACTCAAATAGTAGCGTGTTCCCAACTGCCCCCAGCCCTCATATCGAGGCAGTTAGGCCGAATATGCCGATTTTCCCGCCGTTTAATAGAACTCTTGCTCCCATGGAAGCAATGCGTCCCCCAAACCCCTAACTTGTTTCCACCACGGCTGTTTTACCAATGTATTCCTCATGCTAGTGTCCATACTGGATCTGTTAACTCATCCGATCCTCAGTTTCGTTACGGCGGGGATGTGTTGCAGTATCTGGCCCGCGGATTTCCAGCCGAAAATGAGTAAGCTATCAATGCCCGTCATTCTCTGCCCCCCAATCCTACCCCTTTTTACCCACGTCAGAATCTTTTGATGCCATAAAATTTTTTGCAGAACCGGATTGTTAAATCCGGACCGTTTGCTCCATGGGCAGCCCAGCACTGGGCGATGTAGCCCACCTCCTTCAGAAACAAACTGCCTTTCCCTTCAAACTTTTGTTTTAAATGCCAGATCCTTGCTTAATAAGATGACTTTGCTTCAGACTCTGGTGTTCGTGCATTGTGCAGATATTGTTTTAGTAAATGAGACATGGTTATCAGCCTCCGTATCTGACTCCGAACTCTCGCTTCTAGGCTATAATTGCATTCGAAATGATCGCCAAGATAGTCCTGGTGGGGGCAGCTGCGTCTTCGTTGAGCAAACACTTACATTTTTGCCGCTTGACCTTCCGCATTTTTCCGCAGTAGAAGGCCGCTGCTGGCTCCAAGTTTAACTGAAAAATAAGTTCGCCTTACTCGTTGGCTGCGTCTAGCGCCCTCCCAACGCCAAGGACAATTTTGACCGTTTACTCTCACAGGCATTTCATGCTGCGGCCAACTTAAGCCTTAAGAATCATTTGGTTGCGGGCGACTTTAATCTCCCTGAAGTGCGCTGGTCTCCGCCGTCAGCCCCCAGAAAGTTCGAAGACTTTCTTGAGGTTGTGGATGTTGGGATGTGGACTCAGGTTGTCGATTTTCCTTCCCGAGGTTCAAGCCTTCTTGACCTAGTTTTCTATAGAGGCTGTGTGCCATCGTTAGTGTCATTCTTAGGCCCACTCGGGGCTCAGACCATGACATAGTTGTTTCAACGTTGGAATTTGAGGCTGACAAAACTTTGTCCCCAAAGTTAAACTATCTCCGCGATTTCCGACCAACTCGCTCAACGAAGTTATTAACACACCTTACTTCCTACGACTGGACTGATTTATTCCTAAGTTCGGATGTAAATGTTTGCAGTGCAAAACTGTTCGAAATTTTGGATTCGCTTATTTCTCGTTGTGTCCCCCGTAAGAAAGTTATTAATGTTGAGGATGAGGTTTTCCTACCCTTACCCTTTCGTCGCAGATTGCGCAGGCTTTATCATCGATTACATCTTCAGAACGACGTTTCTGATCTGCCCTTGATTTGTGATATTCTGATCGACTAAGAGATTGTCTGAAGAAACACAGCTAGCCGAAAAGGTCCAGTTTACCGAAAACCATTCGTTAAATGTCTCGAAACTTTTCTCTAGAAAAATACGCAATCGCAGGAAGACGCAGCATCCCATCCTCCGAGACGCTCTCGGAAATCCCATAGTTGATGCCCAGTTAACCGCTGATAGCTTCAATGATTTCCTGTCCAAAACGTTCACTGAAGACTCGACCACTCCGCTTCCGACCATCCAGGCACAGACTGGGGCAGTCCTAGAAAGTATAACTTTCACTCTGTCGGATATGACTGTTGCGATTCGGCGTTATCGTCAATCTTATAGTCCAGGACATGATGGTGTCCCAGTAAGCATTCCAAAAGCCGATGAAAATACGATCCCTCTTATGCAAGATATTTAATCTTGCACTTGAAAGTGAAACTTATCCTACCTTGTGGAAGGAATCACACATTCTGCTTATTCCTAAGCACGGCAAATCTACATCATTTGATGACTTTCGGCCAATAAAAACCCTCCCCGCAGCTTCGAAGATCTTAGAGACATTGATCAAAGATAAGATGATGTGTCACTTAACAGAGAATAACCTACTGAGTGCGGCTCAGTATGGATTCCTTAAAGCTCTATCTTGTGACACCTGTCAACTCACTTTCTTTGACTATGTTCTCCAATCTAGGGACAATGGTTTTGCACTTTACACAGTATATTTCGATTTCACTAAGTCTATTGACCTTGTTGACCGTGCTCTTCTTCTCTTGAAACTGCTCTCCTTCGGAATAGATGGCAAACTTTCGAATTTTATATCCTCTTACCTGGCCACTCGTACACAACGCGTTAAGATTTCCAATACTAGCTCCAACCCCACACGTGTGACGTGTGGCGTCATTCAGGGTAGTGTACTCAGCCCGCCTTTATTTTGCCTTTTCGTTATTGATGTACCCGATTTATTCCAGAATGGTAAGCCTTTCATGTATGCCGATGATCTTAAAGTTCCATATCGATATAAGCCAGCAGATCATGCCATCATGCATGAGCTCATAAAGAGCGATCTACAGGCTTTCGCCCAGTGGTGCCGCACATGGCGCCTTTCTCTTTCTTGGCATAAGTGCTCAGTCATGGTGGTTGGCGACGACCACCAACTTCAACTAAGTATTGAAGGTCACGCCATAAATGTGCCTGGGGTTAAGGATCTGGGCATATCATACTCCAAGAGTCTCAATCTCTCGGAGCACTGTGCCTTGATAGTCTCCAAAGCACGCAGAACGACCGGGTTTATCCTCCGAAACTTTAAAACTAGGGACATTAGAATGCGCCTTTGCAACATGTACGTTAGATCTGGTCTGGAATACTGTTCGTTTTTATTTAGCCTCATGCGTGCTACTGAGCAGAAGAAAATAGAATCCGTTCAACACTTTTTTACCAGGAGAGTTTTAACCGCGGAACACCGACATTTGTCTTACCAAGAACGTTGCCGGCTTACGGGCCTTGAACCTTTATGGTTCCGCAGATTACCAAAGAGACTATCTTTGCTATTTAAACTCATATATAATCACACATTTAACCAACTCACCTCTTTAAGACACCATGTCCACCCACGACGTAACAGTCACCGTGAGGTCTATTTATTTCTTCCTCTGGCACGTACCGTTAAATATCGTCGGTTCTTTTCTGTAAATGCAATTGCTATGTGGAATAAACTACAGAGGAGTGTGAAAACTCTGCAAAATTATCCTTTATTTAAAAGAACGATTACTCGATTTTTGCATTCAGAAAATCTCCCACAAATTTAGGGTGCTGAATCCACTGATCGACTCTACCGTAGCGATGACGTTTGTGGTCTCTGAACACTATGGCCTGTCTCACCATGGACAATTTCGTTGGCCAACAGCGACAGCTGTTCCTGAACGCCGTTACTTTGACTATCCCCAACTTCATGAAAGGACTTGACGTCCGATAATCTCCGATATCGTGCAGCCCCCCCGACCCTTCTTGACGGTCGAATGTATACCGCCAGCTTTTTTTTTCTCCTGAACCCTCCAAACCATAAAAACCACCATTAACTATAGTTTATTCCTTTACCTCAGGGTTTTTTTACACAGCTGATCGGATTTGTGTTTAACTCTTCCATTGACAATGCCTGTAAACTGGCATTAAATAAAATTATCCTCAATATCATCATCAAGTGCAAGCAAAAGTCTACACGAAGTTGCCTGCATTGGCGGGCGCGGAAGCGCGCGGCGTCCCCGCGGATACCATTCAAAACAGGAAACAAATCCACGTTTACTTTAATGAGAAAAAAGTTTATTATTACCGGTATTTTCCTTTTTTTTTCATTTTATCAAGAGAAGCGTCTCAGCGGTCAGGGTCTGCTCTTGACTATGTACATCACAACATTGTCCTACAGATGGGGCAAAACTCTGACAAATTATTTAGTTCTCCACCTTTTCGGAGAGTAAAGAAGCTCATATATATACGTTCACGAGGCCTACAGGAAGGTGGACGGTTTCTCAAATAGTCTTCACACGTTTCGGTTCATCAGTTGGCCCGTATCTGTTCACAAAACTGGCAGTCACATAAACGTCTGACTTTCCTTCAGTCTATCAGGACTGTATCGATCTCCGGTAAAGTCTTCTACTACAAGACCAATAATATATACGAGGTTATTTCGTAGATAATCGAAAAATACTGAGATCAGTAACTTTTAAGTTTGCAGTTTTACTGCGTCGAAATTAAAGGACTTGCTATAAACACTCTCCGTCGTTTGTCGCTTACTCTCGCCGAGCCTCATAAAATTTAGTCATTATGTTTGTCCCTCCTTTCATTGTGTGTTTAACTTCGGTGCTGGGCAGCATGACATGCCTGACACGAAGAAATATCCGCTACAGTTTGAAAGTAGTCGTTCTTTTAAGACAAAACTTTCTTTTTTTCAACCCTACATAATTGACCTAGACTTCCTTTAGACCTCTTTAGCTTTTGTCCCTATCCAATTGAAATGGATCCATATCAAGCAGTACTTTCGCGTCATCCACAAACAACGCCCTCAAGACCGCTGGGAACCAAAAAATTAGCATTCTCGGCCTGCAAATATCCTTTCTGTTGCTTATTATCACTCATAATTCGATATGCAGGACAACGGACGTATGATTAAGTGAAGGGAACAGGGAACAGTGAAGGGAGGACAGGGTTAGGCACTTTTGCCGGATATTTACTACCAGAATGCACCATAGAGGAGATGGAGTACGCATAATATCTCGTTATCTTGTCAGTCGACCACAAATCCTCCATACGGACAACCTGATGAATTTTGTCCTTCACTGCCTCCTCCGCCTGCATTGTTTCTAATGCTACATATAACTTTGTTCGGCGGGTTCCTAGTTTCGACTTCCTATGTAACCAGGCACCACGCAAGAGCAGGGCGGTGGTCATTGCGCTAAACGCGTGCACTGTTTCCATTTAGTCTAGCTTACTAATCGCATTGGAATTTTACCTCTTGCTTGAGTGTTTCCTTATTCTAGCACCTTTTCCGCCTCTACGTAGGTCTGTTTTCATGGAACAAAATCTAATGGTAAATTGGGGTTTGGGGCATGGTCAGTTAGCAGTGGGGACTTGTTGAGTGCTCATAATTTTTTTTCTCTGAAGTTCTTATTAACCAAATTATCCTAAGACGGTCGTGTCTGTTAACATAATATTTACGCCAAGGACAGTACCGATCGCGCTTGTTTACAAGCAGTAGGCGAGTTTTCTGACCGAATGTTCATACTACGGTGAGTTCAGAGCCGTCAGCAGTTGACGGCGGTTCTGTGGTCCTCCGTATAGGATACCGAGCTTTAATTGTATGCCGGAATTTTTAGTGTGATCAAGGCCAACCGTCTCCTCATAACACTGCCCGCCATCTGCCGACCGTTCGATACTCAGCTGAGCATTTTGACTATATTCTTGAAAACCATGTAGACAGTCCAGATGATGTTGGACTTGCTTCTGGATGCCACTCACGTCATCATTTCACGAATGCCAAACCACACAACACTGTAAAGCATGGCATTTGGCGGAAGAAGCCGCCAGGTCGGTTGGCTTGCCAGTCTGCTGCATTAGTTCGGCGCAACAAGCGTGCAGTTGACTGGTTAAGTTCATTGCTGATTGTATACGTGTTGTTTTGAGAGTCACTCGAAGAGGTGAATCCATAAAATGAAGCATAGATACTGTCGATCGAATGCTTTCAGGCTCTGTGGATTTTTGGAGCGTACGGACCGTGTCTCACATGCATACAAAAGGTTAATTTGACAGAGAGCTGTATAGTCACAGCTTGATCTTCAGAGTGATTCCTCACTAGTTCTAGACGCCTCGATAAAGTCCGATGTCACGCCGGATGATTTATCCAGTACGCGAGTTGATCTTCGTCTTGTTCCTTTCACGAATTTCCACGAAAAGTTATCCTCTAGCGCAGAAATTTAAATATCTACTGTGACTGGTAAATGTCTCCGGCCGCGATGGCTTTGGCGGTCTTCTTTGTAGTGGAGTTGATTTTGAAACCGAATTCGACAGTGTTTACGCATAATTGATAGGCTGAACACGGCATTTCTGCTAAAGGAGCTTGCCGGCACCGCGACGTCATCATTATGGTCCAGATCCGCTATTTACAGACCACCAATTGCGATGACAATGGGTTTATTTACCAACACGTGCCTATAAATTCCGCCTAAACCTAGTTTAGCAGAGTTGGTGGACGAACACGGACTCGGGACGTCGAATAAATCGTTCATCATAACTCATGCGGACTTTTGTCCTTTTTTTTTCTGATTGTAAGCTTGGATTGAGTAAATTAGTTTCGGCCACGTACCACCATCTGGATTTACATAACCACCTGCTGACCTGGTTTTCAAACAACGGCCATATGGGCAACTAGTGGGAATACATTCTGGTCACTTCAAGGTTCTGTAGCCGGGTTCATGACAGCAAATCAGTGCTCGATGCCAACTGTCAGCGCTCAGGGGTTAGACCATATTTTCGCCCCCACACACCTGTAAGGTCACTTTCATTCTTATCCAAATTGCCACGTGCCGCAAAACTTAATGTCACAAAACTAAGACACAGCCGAGAATCTGGGCACAGAAATTATGTCTCTTTACTGTGCGAGTCGATGGCGGCAGTAACAGCTGTCATCGTTGAAGTCGTCAGTCTACGAGACCACTAAGTAAATTTTTGGCTTCTCCCAGCGACGTTACAGAGACTGGATTGCCGGAATATTTTTCCAGTTTCAGTCCAGGCGACTCGAGTTGGGTACCACAACGATTATTTCTTTCGCCGACTCCAGAAAATGAAGGCAGTCGGTTCGGGACTAGGGCAAAACGATTGGGTTGAAATAACGACCTCCTTAGATAACGCCGGCAAAAATCCTCACCGTGCTTATGGTCTACAACAACAACAATCACCACTACTGCGCGATCTCTTAACTAAAACACTCACCCAACCATTCGATACACAGTCTGGCTTTCGACAATCTTGTATCCTTTGCCCATCGTCTAGGTTCTCGGAAGCCCCTACACGGTTTCGATGGGATCGAATTTGCTCGTAGACAGCAACGACAGAGGTGTTAGTAGCGCTCTCCCAGTCTTTCAGTCCTTGACTCATTACCACGCAAACAATGCGTGGTTCGCCTGTTGCGACAGGATAAGTGCCACAGCATGTCTAGCAGAGGAGTCTTGTGGACGGCCGTGATGGAGGGTGGAGTGATACTTTGTCATCCCCATCTCGGGATACTGATAACGGGGGATCGGAGTCTAAAAGACAGGCTTCAGGCCGGCAACAGACATCCGCATTACACACTTCAGCACTTGCTACTAAATACCCGTTTCCGATTCAACAGTCCAATTTAACGTTGTTCGCACCCACTCCTGAACCGGGGGGTCGGACCCCTTAGGTTCATGTGAGCGCCGCCGCATTGGGCCGTATTTCGTTGCTCGGACACAGCATACTTCTTTCAAAATTAGGAGCACGATCGGATCTCCGCCAGCTGCCAGAATTGCTTACTCGATGTCTCCTCTGGTACCTTGACCCAAGAGTGGAGCCAGAAAGCAGCGGTTGGAAGAAAACTTATTTAATTATGGCATACCGCTGCCACGTCACTGTGCCTTCACCGAACTTCACGGTATTTTTGCAGGCGGTTAGTATGTCAGTCCTCAGCGTCCTGGTAGCACAATCGCTGCTGGTCCGCGACTGTTTATTGGCCATACCCGAGAGCCTTCATACTTCACAACTAGCCCTCACGGAAGGTCGCTTTATTTCGCACTGTCCTTGGACCCCCGGGCAACCAGCAACTGAAGTGGCGGGAAAATCCGTTTTCTTGACCTAGATAGTTAGTGGAAGGGAACTGCTTGTGTAGACGTAGGCTTAAAAACTGCCAAGTCGAACGCCATGACCGGTGGAGTTACGAAAACCTCATCAATAGATGAGCTGGTGTGCGCTGATTGTTTCTGTTAACTGCCAGATTAGTTGTGATGGCAGGAAGTACTGTTTTTTAAATTTAATAACTTGATACCTGTCTGGCGTGGTCGGGGTTTAACGGACCGAAAACAGCTAAATAAGTTAGCACTATCGGTGGGGCTTTACTACCTTCCCCAGCGCATTAGCTTGTTGAGCTGGGCTGTCTGTCAAGTTATTATGACTCTCTTCCCGCGTTAGTGTCTTCTTTGGAAAACGCCGTTTGTCCTGACGAGTAAAGTCTTCTACAGCCTTGCCTGATCATCACAGTGTTTCAACTGAAGCCTTATGCGAATCCCCCACCAGTGGCCGTTATAGCCATTAAAGTAGCATCTCTTGTTTGGATGGCGTTCGATGAAAGGTTTCTGCGTTCTAGACCGGCAAGGATCCTCAAGGCTTCCCTTCCTGATTATCTACGCGTGTTTTTTTCAGAGATTAATACAAACCTTAAGTCGAGAACCTTATGAGACCCGATCTGCGTTGTTGTAAGTCCATGCCGTCGGCGGGATTAGAATCCGCGATGCGCCAGGTAGTGCCTTAAATCACTTATCACTACGCCACTCCAGCAGTCAGCCCTTTTGGTCATTGATAACGTTCTTTCTACACCGCGCGCCACCCTGATACACGCCCATTCAGCAGCGGTCTAATAACCTGCCCTTTTTCTTTTCAGCCACACTATGAGCT
>CACRXP010001768.1:14887-32073 GCA_902702965.1 Spirometra erinaceieuropaei
CTGCAAAACTCCGAAATCACGGCTGTTTGCGCGTCGTTATAATTCGAGGAGATTATTTGGTGTCATGTTCAGGGACCCGCGTCGCAGCTTGACGGTCATTCCTGGTTCGTAAGGGTGGACCGATTTTTAACGACCTCACCCTAACGAGAATACCCTATTGCAGATATACTGCCAGTAGATGAAACATAGTTTATACAAACCGTACCTGTTAGCGCAGGCCCGGCCACGGTGGCACTGAAGACTCCCGCCGAACGGAGGCGTGAATCCGGCTCACCTCCAATTCGCCCCGTCCTGGTATCCACCTCAAATCTTTGGCTCCACGGAACCGTGTTCATCACAGAGCCAACGACCCGGTAACCGTTGCTGACTGATGGACCAAACTAGATTTGGAAATCTGGTGTGTGTGTGTGTCTTTACATCCGGTAGTTCTCGAATTGATTCTAAAATTCCCTCTTCGCCGTCAAACCAAATTTGCATGACGAGGTCCGCGGACAATTCTGTAGGTGGCCAAGGCTAACTCGGATCCCCCTTAAACTGGATGAAAACAATAACGATGCCTTCGGCTATAGAGGTGCCCTACGTCCAGTTCCAGGGGTTAGGGTTGGAGTTAGTTTAATGGTTAGTGTCAGGGTCATGGTTGGGCGGGTTAGCGCTAGGGTGTGAGTTAACGTTTGGTGCTCTTCCTGGAGTTTGATCCAAGATCGCCTGTACTTCGGGGTACTTATAGTCATGTCTAACCGTCGTGACTCATTGTGGCATTTGGCAGTCGTCGGGGGTGATAAGGCAGTACTGTTCACGGACAGGATCGAGCTCAGATACACGTACTCCTGAGTTATCTTTCTGTAAATTGCCTTTTTGTACATTAAAATATGCATACAGTAGAAATGAGAGACTCGTCTTTGTATACAAGTAAAAATACGTGTTTTCCTCCTTTGAAAGCAATGGTCACTTCCCTATGCAGGTTTGTGCGAAACACATTCTTCTCCTAACCAACGTTTTCCGTCTTCAGAGGAGTACAGGGCGGGATAGACGTACAGTCTCTCGCGCTATTGACATCTACTGGACTGCGTCCTAGTTCAGAGGCGTGACCAACTTGACGTACTCATGGCTAAGACGATGTGCAGTACCCTAGGCTGCACAGACTAGCAACTTGTCATCTCAAGGATGATGCGCCAACTGCAGTCGTTCAGGCGGCCACAAGGTAGATTAGAACAAGATAAGTTAACTGCTGTACCACTTGGTACGACCGGAAGCACCTACATGTACTCCAACATAGAGCTAATACAAACCTGAAGGCGCAGGGGACTGAGGGATAATAGCAAGATTACTGTGATGGAATTCCTCGGTGGTGCCTGGCATCAGTCCAGGGACTGGTTTGGTGATGTGGACGAAAAAGCAGCAATCACTTCTCCGAGAGCAGGCTACACGTCACCTATACCACAAACGGCGCCAGCGCCAACAATGCCCGTTGGTGCATATGCCAAAGCCTAGTAGAGCAGGCGTTGAGAACGACTAGTTAACTTCCAGATTCGAGGATATTCAGAGAATTTCTAACAGTGGTGAAACGGAGAATTTCTTGGCGGCCATTAAAATAGTCAATAGTTCTCAAAACATGAAAACTGTGCCACCGTTCAGTCAAGGTGAAACAGCCTTCCTGACGAAACAGTCCCAGATCCCCGAGCGCTGGTTAACGCACTTCCAGGGCTCCTTCCATCAGGCTCCCAAAATCTGTGAGGAAGCCACCAACCGACTTCCTCGATTGGACGGACTCGATCATCCGCCGTCCCTCCCAGAGGTAATCGGGGCAATGCAACAGCATCCGGGGAACCAACGCGATGCCAGCAGATATTTGCCTGCCAAGATCTCGTGGAAAAGTCTACCTCGTTGTCCCAAGAGAGGTGACGACGAGGATACACCCCAGAAGACTTCAAGGATGTAACCACCTAGCTCTGGCAACCCTAGCATAACCGGATGGATTCACCCGTCTCAACACCGCAGGCAATGTTTGTCAATTTTCCTCTTAATCGCTCGTTACTGGAGTAGGAATTTCTCTGGAAACTCAGCACAAACAAGTAGATAGTGGGGCGATTTCTTAATCAATGGGGTGAAGTGGGGCTGCGTACTCGTCTCCACCCTATTCAAACTCATGTTTTCTGTTATTCGGATAGACACCTACCGTGAGAGATGACCGGACATTGACATCGACCGCAGAACTCAGGGAAATCTGCTAAACATCCGTCGCGTGCATGCTTCTTTGGAAGTGTCCAAGACCAGCTTCTATGACCTACTGTTAGGAAATGACTGTACGCTAAACTCCACGACGAAAGAAGACATGCATCGGGGTGTAAACCCCTTTTCCTCCTATTACTTTAGCCGCAGTCTGATCGTCAGCACGGAGAAGACAGTGATCATAAACCAAACGACGTATCAGTGTCAGGGGAACGAAGTTCACAGTAGTGCTGAAATTTGTGAAACTTCGGATAACAATTTAAATCGGCGACGAAATCGCAAGTGGGATCACCAAAGTTAGCCAAGCAGTTGGCCGGATAAAACACTTCATCTATAACCGTTGTGGCATCTCGTTCAACAAAGAACTTGGGATATGCATGACTGTTATACTAATAGATCCTCTTTACTGGACGGACACGTGGACTGTCCACTAAAGTCAAGCGAGATAGCTCAACCATTTATAATTTAGTTGCCTCTAAAAAGTTTTGAAAGTGGAATGGCAAGAAGAAATCCTAGACACTGAGATTGTGGAAATAACTGACATCTCCAGTATCCACGCCATGCTTAGGCATATAATATGGTGAGGGAGCACTTTACCGCGAGGATGGATGACGACGTCCGCCCAAGCGATTGCTCAACATCGACGCCATCACTGGTGCTCGCAGATGCGGCGGACTAAGGCGCCGCTACAAGAACATCTTGGAGGCTTACCCCAGACATCTACGAATTGATCACCACACCTGGGAGTACCTCGCTCAACATCGGTAGACGTGGCGTATCGCTGTAAAGACTGGAGTAGTAGTCTTCAAAGCCAACCAAATAGCCGCTGTCAAGCCAACGAGGGAAGTCGGAAAAACTCAAGTGCTGCGGCCAAATAATGCGTGCACCCAAATACTATCATTGTTTTTACACTACCGCCGACCCTACGAGCACTAATCGGCTTCCTAGGATATCTGCGGACGCAATGCAGTGGCAACACGAATAAATTATCTCCCATCTCACAACACACAACTGACAGTTCGACCGCCTTTTCCCACGATGTCCATAGTGTGCTGCACAGCAGGTTGAAGGGAGGGCAGGTGACTTTCGCATCATTTCTTTTATTATGATAGCAGACTTTCGTCGCATCTTCCGCCTTCTCTTCTCCTCCCCGACTTGGACCCGATGTTAAGACAATTCAAGAACACCAGGAGCGGTAGAAGGCGTAGATGTCTGACACGACGAAAACCGGCACCTAAGAGTACCATCACGCCTCCTGATAGGCTTACAGTTAACCAGGATTACGCACAACAAGAAAAAGAGCGGGATGACCCGGATGCTAGTCTTACCTACCCCCACATACCTTTCAACACTCCCTATAAAAATGTTCTACAGGCATGCATACACGTCAGTCAAGTGACACCATTCCTATCTCTCACTGCAAGCATGCGATCCACTTAGCCAGCGCTGGCATGACCAGAGAATCGTCGCGTTTGAGGACGTGCGTATCATGTTTAGTAGGGGTTAGCCCGTGTGTGGCACACGTAAATGAGCTGTTAGTAAGATCGCAGTTGGTAGCCAGACATTATACGTTGATACCGTCGACGTACGTACTTGTTATCAGTAGGTGTGCTTACCTTGTCAAGAGAAGTTGTTATCAGTAGGTGTGCACTTAAAGAGTTAGGCGGGTCGCCCGTTTCGGTCAGGCTGTTGGGTTAAGTGGGGGTTAGGGTTAGGCGTAGGTTAAATTTTAGGATTAGGTTTTGCGATTTAGGGTCAGGTTTCAGTGCTAGGGTTAGGGTTTAGGTTCCCGTTGGGGATACGTTTGAGGTTAGGGTTAGGCTTAAGGTTAGCTTTAGGGTTAAGGATAGTGTTAGGGTTAAAATTAAGGTTGAAGTTAGGGTCAAGATTAGATTTAGAGCTGTGGCTAGGTTTTGGGTTAACGTTGGGTTTTAGGATTTTGGTTACATTTCGGTTTTAAGGTTTAGGGTTAGGCTTAACGGCGGCGATCACGGTTGAGTTTTAGGGTTAAGAGTAGGGTTTAAATTTCTGCCATTATTCCACTACTTAAAACTTCCGGCACTTTCTTTGGTAACTGTACTTTTACTAAGAAACTCTAGAATTCCTTTATCAGTCCTTCCATTTACCCCACCCATATAACCCTATCTCCCACCATTCCCGTACAACAGGGACTTGGCTGTCCGCCTCCCCATTCCTGGCTTCCAACTGCGATCTAACCGAGCTGTTTAGCATTGCCAGCAGCGGCCAAAAATACCCCATCTGGGTAACCGGGGGCTCAAACAGTCAATCAGGAGAAAGAGAGAGAAGAGGAAGTCGGGTGGACATCCACTCTCACCGCACAGTAATGCGTTCTCCACTATAGCAAATCCAAAGCACAAATCTAAATCACGACTCGTCAAGAGTCATGCCTTGGAAGGCTGCCAACCCACATGAAAACCCGACACTCTCACGGGTATTTTGGATGAATGAATAACCGACAGCCAGGCTTCAAATGGTCTTTCGCAGCGCGATCTTTATTGCCCAGTAACTGACCTGAGATTCGAGTAGCATCTACAGTGAGTGACCGATGTCATTAAATGTTGACCGAAATTCTGAAATTCGTTTTCGATAAGGAAGGATTATTTACGTACAGTTGCGATGTTGATCATCCTGCGGCATAATCCTATAATGTCTCGGACTTGCCAGGATGTCGGCTTTTGAATGTAGTTCTTTTTGACCTCCTGTCGAAACCGCACTCGGTAAGAAATGACCACTTAAGTAGCCTAAATCGTTCAAATCTTTCAAATATATTATGCAAAAAAGATATTTAAAAATATGTTTCTTTAACTCAGTTGCTACCGAATCGTGTTGTCTTTACATTTTCTACACGAAGAAAGAATGTATTCAGAAGCCGACATCCTGCCGAACCTGAAGTATTATAGGATTATGCCGCAAGATAATCAGTATACAAATCCACCTTAGTACTCCTTCCTTACCGAAAACGCATTTCAGAATTTCGGTCAACATTTCGTGAGATCGGTCACTCGATGTACTACAGTCCGTTACGAGTTCTGGGGCTTAGGCCGTGCGTGACACGCGCATACCGGTTGCCTAGCTCTGTTACCCTCCAGCTCCTCCATCCTGGCGCCTCAATATTGTCTTTTGGTCGGAGCATGGTAGATGGGGAAGAACGCGCCTGGTGGGTGCTGCAAATACCTGCCTCATCATAAACTACTTCACACACAACTCACCGATGCTGCGCTCACCTTGTGGGGCATGCCGGGAAGATCATTCCTTGTGTCGGTCGGAATCTGAATAATTTCCTGCCCATCGGATCTATTGCAGTGATCAACTCGCCGATCAGCCTTAAAGATGCATAGCCCAGTATCGACACCATCCCCTCTTCCACCCTTGCACCCCCGGTTCGTCCGTATTTAGTTGAATGGAAGTGGGACTGGGCGTAGTAGCTCACAACTCCCCAATGCCCGCTTACGCATGCCGTTCACGCCCTGTTCCCACCTTCATGTACCAGACTTCACCGACGGACATACGTAATTGTTCATGTTCCTAAATGTGATGTTTAATGTACAATACAGGTGCTGACAAAAGAATAGCAGGCGTACTGCAGAAGTGAAGTGTTGAGTAAGAAAGTAACATACACGTGCGTGCAGGAGTAAATTCTTATCTTGTATAGGGTGTGTGCAGGTGGTGCAGGTTTCGTGGTGTGATCGAGACAATGTCGTCTTTCTGAATGTACGTATGGATTTCGGCTACTTTATTGACGTGGGTCGCATTTGGCCGGTTTTCCTTGAAAAGCAGGTGTCGAATTCCTCCGTCCTTGTCCCTAAACCAGTCCTGGGGATCTCGGTATGTGCGACCGAAAACGTCTAAATCGGTGGCCTGGATGATATTCCGTAGTTTTCTCCATTGGATCTCGACGGTACCATTATTTTTCAGGGCTTGAATTTGTGCCAGAAGCAGTTACAACGGGTACCCACTCCCTCCAGTTTTCACTGTTCGGAAATGTGTGTTTCATTGACAGACGCGATGTTCACCTTGTAGGGCGTCAGCTCAAGCGCGGCCTCAGTTTTCCTGTCCTCCGACCGGTCGTCGATCGGACTGTCTAGATGCGAACGGACCCTCTGTGCTGCTAAATTGGTAGACTGCGGAAAAGCGGGGGATGGAGACGATGGTTTTTGTTTTACATCCACAGTTCACGGTCAGCTTGCCGACGGTGTAATTCGCGATCCTTTATTCAGGATACCTTTCCTAACTCCTCCCTCCAATAAGTGGTAAGCAGTCAGTCCCCGCTAGGACTGCTGAGTTATTCGAGGTGATTGCCGAACTCCGCTGCATTTCGCGACTTTGTCGCATGTCGCCATATTTGTAGGACATTTTGTCTAGGGGGGCGGGGGTGAAGAGGGATGGGAATAAGTGTGAGGACTGCCAGATTTAGAAATGCACACTCCCGGCTCACCGGTCAAAGACGTCTACTCGGGTATGACAGCCGTGCCGAACACGGCTTTGTGGAGGCACGGATTAGGGCAGGATACTAATGTGGAGCGAAGTACAAGTATTCAGTAGTTTCATCTATCCGTTTGGTGAGGACAGTCAGCGTGTTGCTTCCAGGTTCTTGCAACGACCATGGTCGTTGCTGATCTAACCGACCTAAATGTGGTCAAATTTGTCACCTCTTCGTGCATGACAGTCCGCGGCAGTATACCGGAGGCGGAGAAACTTCGCAAATGTAAAGTCGTTTAGCGGCCATCAAAATGCATCGACGAAATGTGAGTGTCCATGTGACTGCGACATTGCTCCAACCACGGACCCTCAATACACTGTATCCCCACAATGCTTCCCAAAATACATTGATTATTAACTCAGGTGTGTACGAATATATGTGTCACGAAATAGCTTATGCTTAGATTTTCGTTCTTCCCCGATGCTGCAATAGGCTGGTGGCTGCGACGTACTGTACATGTTTCGGTATTCGCAAAATGCGGCAGACAATATTTCCTATATGACAGTTCGACCATCGATTTCGATGATGTCCACCGTGTGCCCCACAGCAGGTTGGAGCAGGGACGGTGACTTGCGCAGGGGTTTATAGTGCCAGTAGACTTGCGCTGCATCTACCTACACTCTCTCCACCTCCCTCGCCCGAGCCCGGTGTCAAGACAGAGTCAAGAAGACCGGAGACGAGGGAGGCCGCAGGTGGATGGCTCGGACGGATCCTCACCTCGGCGTTCCACCACACCCCCTGGTCCACACAACAATAACCAGGATTTCAACCAACACAACTGTGATTTGGAGGCTGGCACGGCCGAAGCCGCACCTAGGCGTGCCGCCAACGCCTGGCTCAGATCCCACACTGTGGTGGGAGTGCCATAAAGGCCACATTAAAAAGGAGCCATTGCAGCCTGACTCTCAGATCGCCTCCGGTAAAGGAGGAGGTCCAAGGTACCCCGTCAGTTGGCAACCTACCAAGCCACGGCTTTTAGCGCACCGTGATAGCCTCCAGCGCGTTAGATTGATTATAGTGAGGAAAAAGTGCGCTGAGTCGTCGACCTCACTCTCCCTTCCCATTCCCACACCCCAGCCGCCGTCCGAGCCGGTCGGCAAACTGGAGTGGTGGATGGGCGCGGTGGCTGCCACGGTCGACTGACCGTGACTGCGCGCACCACAGCACGACCTGGCCCCCCCATACACACAAACACCAGGATTTCACACAACGGGGGTTGAACGGCGTGTCTCTCACTTGCGTGAGAGGGCCGTGGAAGGTGCTGCTTCAGCCCGTTCCCAGCCTACCAGTCCGCCACTCCACACACACACACACACACACACACACACACAACGCGACGAACTGCGTGAACCGAGAATGGGCATCAATCAGCAACCTTCCTATCCACGACACTTGAAGTGTCGGGATAGTCTCGGACTCAAATCACCCGTACAGCCGAAGCCGCGTGGGAACCGAGTCGAGATGCACACTTCCCACTTGTGTGGAAAATGGCAGTTGGTGCATGCGGTGGGTAAGTGTTGATGTGTGTTGGTGATGGTAGAGGAGGGTAGGGAGTGTATGTGGATGTGTGGTGTAACCGGCGGTTGTCTACCGCAGGTCGTCGTGGATGCGCATGTGGCCGAATAGGCCCATGCAGTGCCTGAAAGTGCGAGGACAGTGTGGGCAGTTGAGACGAGCTTTGGTGGGTGTAGGTTGGTGCTCCAGGCACTGGTTCTCCAGACTCCGTGCGATGGATTCGCAAGTAACCGACCAGACCGATGCGTGAGGCAAATGTGCGTGGACAGTGTGGGCACGTGAAGTCGGCGGTGTCAGAATCAGTTACAGAGGAGGCGTTGGTGGTGGCGCAGATGGACGGTGCGAGGGTGGTGCTGGGCATGATGGGCGTGGTTGGTGTGTCGGAATTGTGGTCGATTCCGCTCTCGTAGATGCGCATGTGGCCGAATAGACCCATGCGATGCGTGAAGGTGCGAGGGCAGTGTGGGCAGTTGAGGCGAGTGCGGTGGGTGTAGGTTGGTGCTTCAGGCACTGGTTCGCCGGTCTCTGTGCGATGGATTCGCAAGTGACCGACCAGGACAATACGTGAGGTGAAGGTGCGATCGCAGGGAGGGCAGGTGTAGTCCTGATTCTCATTGCTGGAGTCAGGAGAGGCGGGGGTGGTGCCGGTTGTTGTGTCGCGGTTGGAGATGTGCGAGACGGCTGCCTGAGCGGCCGCCGTTGGGACAGTGGTGGTGGCGGTGGTGGTGGTGGTAGTGGTGGTGGTGGTGGTGGTGGTGGTGGCGGCGGCGGCGGGCAATTCAGTTGTTCAGGGAAGATGAACTATAGAATGAAAGAGAATATGCGCATCCAAGGTTATTGTTTAAAGGAAGACGAAGGCACGATCACTGGGACGGTGGATTTATTGGCCTTAGCTTTTGAACTCGAACTGGAGTTCATCTTCAGAGACTGCTAGAGTGCAGCAACGAGTGGACATTTATATCGTTGTGCAGTGAGGGGAGGGGAACTACGTCCGTGGCTAGGTCTAGTTTGGGCTGCCTGGCCCACAACGGTTCCCCGACGTGGTGACGCCGTTTGTTCTTCGCGGCGATTTGAGTTGCGCCACCTGGCTGCGTGGGCGGAGCTCGTGATATCACGCAGGAAATCAATGTGTCTGTTGATAGAGTTGGTGTCCCACACCCACGCCTCCAACAGTTCTCGCCTCGTCTTGTTGCCGGTTCGGGCCAATATCCGCGTGTCGGGGAAGTCTAACTCATGGCCCTGAAAGACAGTCCCACATACGATCTATCCCGAAAACTCAATTTTCTCCGAGAGGGCTCTGTGGCGTTAGACAATTCGGCCTCCCAATTCCTTACCGACATTCGGAGATATACTATTCAACTCGACCAAATCATGGTATTCTTCGACGTTGTCTCACTTTTCACGTCCAGCCCACCAGAATTGGCGCGCGACGTGCTACGCAAACGCCTTGAAGAAAAGTACGACTAAACGACATGGCCCCTAAATATTCAGCACCTAATGCAGCTCTTTGCATTCTGCCAACGACCCTATTTCACTTTCGAGTGCAGAACATACGAACAAATCAAAGGAACACCCATGGGTTCCTCAATATCCAGCCTAGTTGCGGAATTGGTCCAACAAGAGCTGGATAAGGTTGCTTTCAGCCACTACAAACCTGCGTTTTGGCGCCGATACGTGGACAATACATTTTTCATTATTAAAAAGGACAGGCTATCGGATTCTCAAGAAATGCTTGACAGCATCTTCCCCGACATCTAGTTTACAAACGAAGACGAGGAGGCCGAGAAACTACCCTTCCTTGACGTGTTCGTCACGCGCACAGCTGATGGTAAACTCGGCACTACAGTGCACAGAAAAACTAACATTACAACACAGGTCCTCAACTATCATAGCAAGCACCCATTGGTGCACAAAAGGGGCTGTGTGAGGGCACTTTTCGACCGGGTAAAAACGCACTGTTGCGAGCCCGAAGGAATGATGCAAGAACTACGGCATCTCAGGGGCCAATTAACAAGAAACGGCTACCCAAATAGTTTCATCAGTCGCTGCATACGCACGCACCCACGACGGACAAACGGAAGTGAGACACCAACAACTTCGCACTCCCTACCGTACAAAAAGAATGTGTCCGAGGCTACAGAACGCATTGCTTCAGAGTTAGGCGTGGGCATCGCTCATCATCCGGCGGCTACCATGCGCAGCAGGATCATTAAAATGAAAGATCGGCTGAACGCGGGTGTCTATCAAATCCCGCGCCATAACTGTCCTTGCCACTGCACAGGCCTAACAGGACGACGTCTCAGCTCACGAATACTTGAGCACAAACGTACCGTTTGGATAGGCGACCTATTATCTCAAGTCGCCCCTCACACGCTGGAGGAAGGCCATAAGTTCGACTTCCCCGACACGCGGATATTGGCGCGAGCCGGCAACAAGACGAGGCGAGAACTATTGGAGGCGTGGGTGTCAGACACCAACTCTATCAATAGACACATTGATTTCCTGCGCGATATCACGAGCTCCGCCCACGCAGCCAGGTGGCGCAGCTCACATCGCCGCGAAGTACGAACGGCGTCACCACGTCAGGGAACCATTGTGGGCCAGGCAGCACAAACCAAACCTAGCCACGGACGTAGTCCCCCTCCCCTCACGGCACAACGATATAAATGTCCACACGTTGCTGCACTCTAGCAGTCTCTGATGATGAACTCCAGTTCGAATTCGAAAGCGAAGGCCAATAAATCCACCGTCCCAGTGATCGTGCCTTCGTCTTCTTTTTAATGAACTTTAGAATCCAACGGATATAATTAGGCGCATGGTAGACAGCACTGAATCCCAAATCTCTTCCCGTGCTGAAATTGTATTCATCGATGTTTATCCAGGAATTCTCTAATCTTTTATTTCTGGGAAATATGTAATGTCAATCTGATTCTTTGCTACCGTATCCCAAATAATTTGGATGTTTGAATAAGCTATACCGTATATGGTTTAGACAATGTAAGTTCCGACGGTCATTCCACCTAAGATATATGATTTCGTGGTTAGTTGTGGTGATATAGATTCACCTGAGGAAAACAAGTAGCAGCTACCTATAATATGGGATCGGTGTTGATGCGCGTTTTACAGGTGGAACCGGGGAACGCACAAGCGACAAGGTCAAGTAAGCGTGCAAATAAAAGCCATTGAGAATGCGCCGACATACTTTGAGCGGTTTAGAAAAAGTTTCCCTAACCCTAAGCCCTTATCCCCTAACTTTAACAACTAGCCCATAACTCCTTACCCTAAGCCTTAACCCTAACTCTAACCCTAGCCCCAACCCTAACCCTTAGCCGAAGCCCTAAACCCTAACCCTGAAACATCCAACGCGAAAGTTAGAAGGAAACGACAGGCCGAATGTTGAAACGACCGCCGGCATTGGGCCAAAAATGTAGATACGACAACAAAGAAACAAGGCCGACTATTGAAAAAACACCGCAACGCACAGCAACACCATGCCAACCTAATCACACCAAATCAAAATAATTAAGTAGGTCAACAGTATTGCGTCCATTGGGTGCGGCTACATAACCACATCTTACAGATTTTATAGGCTAGAGGTAACACACGAGTCTTTTTTAACTTAGATTTAGGCGCTGCCTTTTTCCCTAATCCTTTTCAGGCTAACGCAAGATTTCTAAACATTGCCCTCCAAAACCACAGAAGGGATGCTGAAAGCTTCGTATTTCCCTCGCCATACAGCTCTAATTTTTAATGTTTTTAAATTTGCTGCTTGAAAGGTTAGAATCCCTAACGTTTAGAGCGACCATAAACTGTATCTTGTAATAAATGATCATTTGCTATACAATCCTTGATTTCCAATGTACTTTATTGTCTTCGACGCCAGTTTTGTGCTATGATGACGAAGCGTCGTTTCGGCCTTCCACATGTAAGATATTTCTTCGCTAACTGCACGAGCAGCGACGCTTAATTCGTCATCCGTTTGGCTTAAGCAAATTAAGTGATAGTAACAGTTTAGTGGAAGCAAACTATTGATTTTATGAGAATGACTGAACAGCTGATGCTGACTTAATCTCACTGATCAGTATTTACGTGAATCACTCACTTTCGGCTGATGGGGCGTAAGCCAGTGTGACACGCGCATCGATCGGTTCGCCTTCGTCGCTGTCCGTCATCTCTCAGCGACGGTAAGTTTACTTGTTTTTAGTGCTTTACACGACCTTTTAAAGCAACGTTTCTTAGTAGATAAAAAAATTATAAGGACAATAAAGTGCAGTATCCCTTTCGAACTAGGTTTGCCATCTTGCCAGAGCAAACCAACTGTCAGCCGATTACACTCGACTAACATTTAGTGTAAATTTTCAAAGCTCTCATGCCTTGGAGCGCCCCAGCTCTGCCGAAGCAATACTTAGAGCAATTTTCGCTTTTTAACGAAGAACTGGCATGACTTGCTGGTCACAAATACCTAAAGTCACCACAGCCTAATCAAATCTTAGGGACTGAGTGACTACAAGTGTTTCTTACCCTTCCCCCAGTACTCAGGAATTTAACATATTGCTGACCCTTTCTGATCGTGCAGCAGGAATTCTTCTGTTGATCGGATATTTTTGCCACATACTAAAATTTAGCTCGACCTGGGGGTAGTATTCGCTAGCAATGAACTCCATCATGCAAAAGGTGTCAACAGAGTGTTACTTCAGGCCTCATCATTAGACATCTACACAGTCAAGTATTCCTTGGAACAGGTTAAATGGTTTGAAAGACGAGTCGTGCTTCCAAAGGATGCAAAAACACGGCAGAATTTGATTTTGTCAGGCCACAACTCTCTATATCATTTTCCCAACCGATCTAGTGTACACTGAAAGCGAAGTGGGTGACAGAAGCATCCAAGGCTGCCTACGAGGTTCTAGAGGTCGGTCGGAGCTAATAGGTTAGATCCAGCTGATTACATCCAAGGCGGCCACTATCCGTTTAGTTAGTTCTGCCTCTTGCATTCAGAAGTAGCAAAGGTTATTTTGATCAAATACCGTGGTTTACCACTTGACAACAATCAACCCTGCAGACAACGTCCACAACAGCCTGTTAGTCGGACTTTCTTCCTCACAACAAATCCTCCTAATACGCGGTTATCGAGTTCTCCCTTCTTTCTTCAAGACCTCATGTCATTCAAACTTATCGTAATCCCTTCCCTCATCCTTCTATTTTATACCACACCGTCCACCTCTCCCTCCGCGTTTCCATCGCTGTATCTTCCACTAGATCACGTATATGTACTTGCACAGGCCTTATAGCGACTTACTGAAAACGATCTTCAGCCTGATTACTTGAATTACATAAACCACGGAAATTCTCCTCCGACCAAGTGGTAACGTGATGTAGGCATAAGTAGGTATGCAACAAGCACATCTTCTGATGCATATTAGACTTTGCTGGCAAACAACCTCTCCGGACTCCGGTGCAAGGATGAAAGATTGCTCGGCTTCAGTGACCAGAAGTGTTCCCTTGTCGCCAATATGTGTTAGCGTCAAAATCGTGTACTTTGGCCGCGCAGCCCATCAGCTTGATAATAATCTGGTCAAAAAAAAGGGATTTTTACCTGTGGCAAGCAAATGTACATGTCTGGACTTTCGGCATCGTTTTCCTGTTGGTTAACAGACATCTAAGTAAGTATCGAGCTCTGTCTACATGTACCAAATCCTTTTGGTCAGTGAGTCGGTCCTGGTAGAAACTGAAGACTTAATACCGGGTTATGGTGAGCGTCTTTCGCAAAGACTAACGGAGTATGTTCCTGAATACCAGACACCCCGCAATTTGCGGCCTACCATGTAGACCTCAAGACGTTCATTGAGCTCCTGTGAAATGGGAAATGTGGTTGGGATTCGTCGCATAGTAGGTCACTTGAGATGACTGGTCACTGTGACCTGCCCTCCTTTAGCATTTGTGTGGCCGACTTGTGGTCTCTTCTGCTCGAGCATACAGGAATAATTTCCGCAGTTAAGGCAACAAATGACGACTGCACTTTTCGCCTTGATCAATTGATCTGTAAGTTCACGATTTCACAGTGGGTTACGATCTTATGTCGATGGACAATAGTCATGCCCAGAGCAACTGCGATGCATCCTGAAGGTCCTTACTCGTATGCAGTATGAGGGGGCATATCACAACATCGACAGGGGTCTTTGTTTGTAATTATCCACTTGGTAGTCATGCCTTGGTTGCAAAAGCCTCTGATTCAGTCATTCTTCCTAAATTGTGCATTAGGCTAACAGATCTCAATGATTACTCTTTTTTGATTCATACGCACGCTTGTACGCAGTTTCTTCATCTGTTTCGCTTGTGTATCCTTGAATGGTTAAAGTGAAAATGTGACAGCAGTAGAGTGCTCGCAGCTTTGCTTCACACGGATACTTATGGACTGCAATTTGTTTGCTTTTCCATACGAACAGTAAAAAACAGTCATGCTGCTTCTCTCCCTCCAAACTAACTTCAGATTCAAGAACAGGAGAGTGAGAGAGACCTAAACCCTATTCATTTTATATCCATTTTGACGATCAAAAAGCCGTTTACATGGGCAGATCGACACTTCGAGTTGTAGTGCTCGAAAACACGAAGTGTCAACACTTATTAGAGGAGCTTCTATTGTAAAGACGAAAGTAAGGCTTACGCAAACCTACCATCGACCAGCTCAGCTCTCCATCTATTAAAGTTAGAAAATACCGGTCGTTGCCGAGTTCCTTTTCCGTCGCGTCGCACTGGAGGTACACGTCCGAAATCACATTTTCAAGCGCACTTTCTAATCCTCCACCTAATAGGTGTGAAGGTGAGTTACCTTTGCTGTTGAGGCAATTAACAAGCCTTCTCGTTAACTTTGTTTTCACATCTTAGTGCACAATAGGCCATTTCGCAGTACTCAGACTGGTTACGCCATCAATTCAGTCTACGTTTCTTTCACACTAATCTCCTTAGTGCACGCCGAATTATCTTCGTACCAAATAAATCAGTACCTTAAAATCAAGAACGGGAGTTCACAGCCGGGGCCCAAAACGGAAAACCGGTCCAGCCCTGGAGCTAAAGCCAATATGTGGGTAGGACACAGAAATAAGTTTCATCCGTAGTACGGATGACCTCGCGATAATGTTGCGATTAATGATAGGGTCTGGGTTAAAGTTGGAATAGTGTTAAGTTCAGGGTTAGGGTGAGGAATAGGCATCCTTTCTGGGATCTCGTGAAACGCCATCCATATTAGAGAACGTCCCTATTTCCGGGTATTACCAATAAAGGGAGGAGGACGAAATTGTCCTCAAAGAAGACTTCCGTCTTGATGCGGTTGAACCGTCCCCGGATTAACATAACAGCGTTGTAGAAACAAACTTATGCTGGGAGGATGCAATTATCTTCAAGCCAAATTCCGCGGTGAAACAACTTCCACCGGCTGTGTAGAATGATGGTTAAGTCAAGTAGAAAAGACTGAAATAAATGTTGTCCTGGAGGGACAGCTGTCATACGATAGGCCTTAAAGTTAGACGCACTAGAAAACCCTACCAACTTCCATATCAAATCCATACCAAGTGCTCCTGGTCTGAGTGATTAGTCGCATAATTAAAAATGAATTGGTAGTGCGGATAGGGTCAGATGTTTATATGCGTCCTTTGGACATATTCTCAAATTCAGCGCTCAACCAACTGTCACCATACCCTATTCGAGAGTGGAATTTCGTCTCTTTCAAACCTGTACAATCTCATATGATACTTCATTCTGCGATTTAAAAAAAACGGTTAACTGCCAAGATTGCGCAAAAAGTCCGATGCCTACGCATAAGTAAGATGCTGCGGAAGACGCTTGTTTAAAACGTGGCCCGTCTGCTTCTGATGAAGTAACAAGTTTGCACTTAGACTTCTACTAATTGGACTCGGTTCATTGATATTCCTTTGTTTTTCTAGTCGAATTGACCGGATCTGCTTCCAAAGATTGTTTGGCATGGCAAAATACTATAGACGGGGTATTAACTTTATCGATTATAAAAGGTAGAACCACACTCATAGTATGTGAAAATAGGGCATAGAATCTGTCATCTGTGTTTCCATATTATACAGTAATTTATTTTATATCCTTTCCCAGATAAAGCACTCGACGAACTACATATTTCAAATTATGGGTTATTTCTACCGACTAGATCGGTCGTCTGTTTTAAGCCGAGGAGAACTGGTCGAGATTTAGTTTCACGATCAGTCGTCATGCAAACGATATAAAGCCGTGAAACGATCCATATGCAGTTGTTTTTTTCAACAAGTCCCCGAATTAAACACATTTTTTATCCTCAATTCAAAACTTAGGTTGGGTATGACTGGCTGACGGGGGATGGTAAGCCAAGAATGAGCATCTCAGTCTCCCCTGTGCCTGTCGGTATTTTTTCCTATTATCTACTGCTCTCTGACAACACAGAACATTGGCAAAATGCTTTAGTTGCCCAAATTCAGAAAGCAGTGTTTGTTTCCTCTACTAAACCACAGAAGAAAAAACATGTTTAAGCATGGTACCGACTTGAAAGAAGTAAGGTTGACAGGGAGTGGAAGGGAAACTACGAAGGGAGGATGTTACACCGGGCAGCCTCTATTGCGATGGACGGTAAACGTGCCCACCCTGTCAGTTTGTCCCACACGTTGGGAGATTTTTATTTTGTGAAATGTTAAAAGAGTCTGTCAAATCTTTTTTAAGCCACGTAGGTGGTAGTCAAGGCGGAGGTCTAAAAACGCTAACCATTTTGCTCTAAAAATACCCCGTTAGAACAAAAACCTACCTATGCATGTGATCGATATCCCTATTCAAGCTTATACAAGGCACTAGATTTCCGGGAGTTAGTAGAAACAACCGCAAATTTTCTACGCAAATGATTACTTTTAAAGGACGCGGAATGGGCAGAATAGACCTTTCCGCATGTTACATG
>CACRXP010001770.1:0-10567 GCA_902702965.1 Spirometra erinaceieuropaei
GTGGACGTCAAAGCCACAGCGCCCGATCATGGCGTTGTTGCTGTGGGTAAGTGCAATATCGGGCAAACTGACCCAACGATACCAGGAATTCTAAAATATCACTCTGAGAGAGAGAGAGAGAGACAAATGGAGCCATCAACGGCGCTTTATATAGTCCACTAAATACGGTCTGTACTGCGGGCGTTTCGATAGTCAATTAACCGAAGCTTACTACTCATGTGTAGTAAGTAATAGCACATGCGTGGTTTGGCAGTGTGACTTGGCTCCCGTAGATTTCCTGTCTAGGCATAAGAATAATTAGAAGCAGCTCATGTCAAGGGAGGGAAAGTGTAGCCTTTTGCCTTTTTGGGATAAAATTATTCCAGCGTTTTTAGCGATCGAGAACAGGCGGACAGATGGCAAGCGACCACCCTTTAGAAAAAACCTCGAACAACAGCTTTGACCCAATTCTGAAGTCCTCAGCGAGTACACAAAATGTGCGCCTTAAGCTAGCTCAGTAAAAATCACTCCAGCGTATTCACCAAAATAGTAAGTGTTGCGCCATTTTAAAGCTCTGATCGCAGACCAGGTCAATACAGTCATTTCTAAAATTAATGAGGGTCAATTTGATGGCCGTTATATAATGATGCCAAAGCCCTACTTCTATTCTTCAAGACCTGACAATCGGCATCACTGAATTAGTGTAGAAAAAGAAATGAAATCGAAAGGATAATCATCCCAGATCCGTCCAGATTTATAGTATCTTATGTTTTGTTCGAAGACGCACTTCACCCCCAACGGGACGATCTGGGAGCAAGTAAAGGGGAGACCTGTAGATCTGCAGGTGTTTTAACTCTCAGATGGGCTATCTTTCAAATGTTGGAAGAGCTCGAGATTTAAATCGGAGAACAAAATTCTAGCGTTGGTGCATAAACCAAAACTTTTGTCATCCTCGGCGCCGACCGGTGTCTCAATTTCAAATAATATCCCAAATTCACTTACCCGATCACTCGTTCCAAAGGAGAAGAACAAAAGACGAAAAATGGAAAAAAGTTGCAGCCCTGGAGCTAACATAAAAGCGTGTTGCCCAAACATGCATAGTGACGGAAATGTCAGTGTCTGCTCAAATTCTTAACCATCGAGGCGGCGAGATTACAAATTTGATAGTTGTGGGCTCACCTTCCTGAAGCAGACTGTTGAAACTGAAACATTGTCAGATCAACTATCATCCGCTCTGTGGGAATCGCAGAGCACGCAAAGGCCGACTGATCGGAAATCGATAGTTTTAAATCAGCATCTGACCGTCCAGGTTAACAAATCCCAAATGCAAATTTGCACGTCCTCCTTCGAGATCATAAACTCTGTCTTGTAGGTAACACTGAAAACTGTGAGAGTTTTCATTTAAATCCCCCTAAAGATGAATTTTGCTAAAAATGAAAGATATGCTTTCTGAATAGTGTACGGTTACTCACGAAAGAAAAAAGTGAACTATCCTCCCATTTTATTTATTTGAGTCGGTTTTTTAGACATAGTTATCTCCTTTTGCTCCTATCCTTATTATTCGGGCTCTTTGGATAGCTTTTAGCGACAGCTTTGTTTCAGCTAATTCCCTTACTTGTCCCCTTTAGGCATATTCTAACACGGAAGGTTGGAGTTTGCATTTATGTAGTTGTAATTAACTTGTGATATAAATGACTTTGCCTGGTTCTGGTGACTTTTAAAGTGTAGATTGACAACGGGGGAAGCGGAGGCACCTCCTCGATGAGTCATCTTTCGGGATGTCTGCTGGCGCTCAAGTTTTCGCACTTGAAGACGGCACAGAATCGACGAATGATTAATTATACAGCTTATCCGTTGGACGTTTACCCACATTCGCATATTTGCATCAAAGTATAATGGGATATATCTTAACATTTGAGACTTTCGTCCTCCTCCCACCCTCCTACTTCCAAATGCCTATGGCGTGTAATCATATATCGTGGCTATTACGCATGCGCAAAAATTCCGATACAAGCATATGTATATGTTCCAGTCGGTTCGGTGTTAATGAGCAATTTAAAGAGATTTTTCATAAATTAACTAGGGCAGTAGGCGATCACCTACCTTCCCGTAAGATAGTCGATTAGCAACCTCTACCATAAATATATATAGGGCAACGGGCTCGTGGCCCAATGGTTAGAGGCTTGGACTTCTAACTAACAGGTCGCGAGTTCGGATTTCGGGTGTTCCACACTTCGCGGTTGGGTATGGCTGACTAACGCCGGCTAATAAGCCAGAAATTGCCATTCCAGTCTCCCTTGTCTCTGTCAGCAATAATCTGCTGCATATATATGTATATCAATCAGGAATGGGCGCACACCGATCTATTGGCTTCACAAAGCAAACAAGCTCCGTATGTGTGGCAAAGGTCACGAACAGGCAACCAATTACCAGGCTGAAGTCGGCCAAGTCATAATAGCAGCGAGAAGGGACGACAGAGAATGCGTGTAGATTGATACAGCACTGTTTCGGGCTTATTCTGCCTTCATTCAGCCAATCATAACCCTGACCACCAGCAGCTGGGATCAGAAAAACAAACATGCGCACAAACGCACCTGGCGCAGTCGGTCCACCACTGAGGCCTACCAGATGGGTCATAAGCATTTCATCGAACCGAAGTTCATCAGTGCCTCGTCACCTGTCATTCTCTGTCGCTGCAGAATAAGCCCGAAACAGTGCTGTATCAATCTACCCGCATTCTCTGTCGTTCCTCCTCGCTGCTATATATATATATATCGATATGCGTAAAGATTCGAGGTCCAGACATTGTATCGCGTTCATCATCTCCCGAAGAAGACGAAGAAGATGAGAGGGCGAATCCATGGACCATATTGTATTCGAACTGACGTTTCGGAAACTTCCTCGTTTCCTTCATCAGAGTAGCGTAATTGTTGCACTTGCGGGTCTTGAGTTATTCAGTCTTACCGCTTGCCTCGTATTATAGCCGTGCTGGACGTACGAATTTTGACCTGCCTGTTTGCCGCTGACTGGCTTAGACCTCCCCGGAGCTGACCGCTGATAAGCCTGCGTGACCTTTGTGTCCTTTGGGGTCGGCTTAGTTGTGGTCAAATCAACGTGCCGCTTGGCCCCTCACGCGTCAGCCGGTGGACTGGTCGGTCGTTGCTGTTCAGGTGAGCAGCATTCAGCGTCGCGGGCGCATCGGTGAGACAGTGTTCGGCTTTGGTCACATGACCTCTGGCCCCCAATTCCGCTCTTTTCCGTGAGCGTTGGCTCTCGGTTGTCTTTGGTCTATGGCCACATACGAGAACTGAACCACAATTTTGCCTTTGAGAAAGCGAGGGTATTGAAGAAGGAGACACGATCGCCGGGACAAGAGCTTTATTAGCCTGACGTTTCGGATTCCTACTCGAATCCATCATCAGAGACAAAAGAGCAGAAACGGGTGGTTGTTACACAAGGGGCTGCGGTATTTATAGGATGCAGCAGCCATGCTACCGCCTGCCTATGAACGTTCACGGTTTCCCCCTTCATCCGGGATTGTCACACTTGGGGTGATCATTGCTTGATGGCCGACATTCGAGTCGATAATTGCCGCAATTTCATCACGTGCGTTGGATGTTGGCGTGATGATTGCTCGACCATCTGATGCGTTGACCCGGGTATTGGGAAGAGTGTTCACCAGTGCGCTCCCCGCGTGGCCAATTACTCCGCCTAGACGAAGTCTCAGCACGCTGTATTGAATGGGAAGATCGTTGCACTTGTTGATGGACTGGGGGCCAGTAAACCATGATTCCAGTAGCTCTCGGCTCACTCGGTTGTCACCTCTTGCGAGAATTTCGGCCTCATCGAATTTAAATGTGTGGCCGGGTCTCGTCGAATGAGCCGCAACTTGAGAGCTGGCGTCATTTCTGCGTCATTTCGGCTCTTCGCTTCTATTGGCAAAGCGAGGGTAATTGGTCGAGCCAATGAGAAGATGGCCAGACTGGTGCTCGAAAGTTGGTCCTCGACTGGTACACTCAACCGAGCTATAGATCTACATCCCGCCTACCAAGCACTCCGTACAAGGCTCGGATCAGTCCGGACAGGACCAGTAAGGCAAGCGAGCACGCGGGACCGAGAGTCAACGCTCACGGAAAAGAGCGGAATTGGGGGCCAGAGGTCATGTGACCAAAGCCGAACACTGTCTCACCGATGCGCCCGCGACGCTGAATGCTGCTCACCTGAACAGCAACGACCGACCAGTCCACCGGCTGACGCGTGAGGGGCCAAGCGGCACGTTGATTTGACCACAACTAAGCCGACCCCAAAGGACACAAAGGTCACGCAGGCTTATCAGCGGTCAGCTCCGGGGAGGTCTAAGCCAGTCAGCGGCAAACAGGCAGGTCAAAATTCGTACGTCCAGCACGGCTATAATACGAGGCAAGCGGTAAGACTGAATAACTCAAGACCCGCATGTGCAACAATTACGCTACTCTGATGAAGGAAACGAGGAAGTTTCCGAAACGTCAGTTCGAATACAATATGGTCCATGGATTCGCCCTCTCTTCTTCTTCGTCTTCTTCGGGAGATGATGAACGCGATACAATGTCTGGACCTCGAATCTTTACGCATATCGATATATATATATATATATATATATATTGAAAAACAGGCATCCCAAGAAATATAATTAGAAAGATGAAGTTCTTTGGGAAACAGCAAAATTTTATTGTAAATTTTCGAGACTGGTTCCCCAGCTCGTCTTCAGACAATGGGTGTGCAAAAACAATTAACTTTTAGCCTGAGTCTAGCAAAAGGAGTCAATGATTGGTTAAGATTGTCATCTCGGGATTGGCTGACTCAGTTTGAATCTGTCCTTAACGATTTTGTATGTGGCATCTAAATCGATATGCCGGTTGATGCATGCCTCATCTGAGTGCATTGCTTCCAGGAATTCGCGGCCTTTTCTTGATTGGCAGGCGCCAACAATGCGAGTGTTCTCCCATGCGAATTTATGCCCAGTGTCTAGTGTGTGCATGGCCACCTGGGATAAATGGTCGCGTCTCTTCACCGCTAACTGATGCTCATGTAAACGGGTTGAGACAGATTTCCCAGTTTGGCCACAATAAACGGCCGACCCTGTCCTTAGGGTGCACAAGCTGTGTGCGTAAGGTAGTTGCCGGCTGGTGTGCTACGTGTATCTGGTACTTTTTCAATTGTCTTTCGACAAGTTCAGATACATTTTTGACGTATGGGAGAGTTCGCCATGTGGTTTGTTTTGCTGCCTGAGTGGCCGTAGTATTGGAAATGCCTTTTCCCTTGAGTTGCTGATACCTCATACATTGACGTATAAAGTCATGCGGGTACCCATTTTGGGAGAACAGTTTGTAGAGGTATTTCATTTCTGCTCGATAACTTGTTTCGTCAGAGCAGTGGGTTTTGGCTCGATTCAGAAGGCTGTAGACTGTACTCCGTTTGTGAGAGACAGGACAGATTCAAACTGAGTCAGCCAATCCCGAGATGACAATCTTAACCAATCATTGACTCCTTTTGCTAGACTCAGGCTAAAAGTTAATTGTTTTTGCACACCCATTGTCTGAAGACGAGCTGGGGAACCAGTCTCGAAAATTTACAATAAAATTTTGCTGTTTCCCAAAGAACTTCATCTTTCTAAATATATATATATATATATATAGGAGATGTGCTAACTCATGAAATGTCAACCAAATTTCCAAATGCGTTCTCGTTTCGAAAAGATTAATTAAGTCGTGTTTTAAAACTGATCACGATGCAGCATAAATCTATAATGATCCAGTTACCTCAAAGTGTCGGCTTTCGAAAGAACTTATTTTCGACTGCATGCCAGATCTGTACGCTGCAAAAAGTGACTACTAAGGTAGTATGCAATTTCCTCATTGATGCTCGATGCCCTTGAAAATTCAAGTATATTTCATGGAAAACATGCGTAAAAACATTCATTCTTTTACTTATTCGGTAGAAAATCACGTCTTCTTCCAATTTCATACTCAAAAAAGAGTATAATTCGGAGCTGATATCTGGAACAGGCACATACGGACGAAAATGCGCTCACAAATAGCTTTGGGAGCTATTTTCGCACTACAATTAAAGCATTATAGTGAACAACTTCAATATTAACGTCCGTGCGAGACGGTTTATCTTGTCCTAGACGTCAAAAATATCCGACGAATTAAATCATTGATAAGAAGCTATCTAATTAATTGTGTTTAGTTCCGACATGAGTAGATTTAATATTTGTCAATGCTTTCCATGTGATTTTTGTTCCTTTACTTAACGTTAAATTCTTGAGGCGAGCTTAGTAAAAGCTGACTTTGACCTAGCTGCTGACAGAGAAGTATTTTGGCATTAATAAGCCCTCCAAAAAACACAATTAAGCGTCATGGTTAAACCACACGAAACGCACCGCGAACGCCCTTAACGCTCCATCTGCCTGAGTGCGTTTTTGGCTGACAGAACATCTGGTTTCATGTAGACGGACCCCAAGTTTCCCACAGGCTTCCGTAGAATTAGCGTCTAAACCCATCTTCGCCAACTATATAGGGTGCAACAAATGCACGTGATTATGTGACGGTTCAGTTGCAGAAAGCTCACCTCGTTAATCCAGTAGATCTGGCTATGTCATATCATTAAAGCAGTCTTATCCCTAGTTCCTAAAAAGGCGGATCAAAGGAAGGAGTTTCATCTTAATATCACTTTCCTGTTTTCCTACAGATGATAGGAGTGGGGCTTTTGAAGTGAACTTATAAATGAGGGCACATTTGACAAATCGGCACTACTTTTTACATATATATGTTTTGATCGGTTCGGTGTTGCGAACGATTTGAAGAATGGGCGTCGACGAGATTCGTGGTTTGTTGTGAATTTGGATGTGTTCATCTTAAACCAGGTTTATTTACTGTATACGCATTTAATGGTTATCTGTTTCTCTGTCAATCTAGACGTGATTATGCCTGGAGTACGGCAATCCACCAGAGACTAGAAAGGTCAAATCTAGGTGTCCTTACCCTTCAACAAGCTGGTAGGAAGCTGGCTGTGCGGTCTGCTGAGGTTTTGGGTTTAATAGATGACGAAACCCGCCAATCACTCTGATATATATTTGGTGGAAATAGCACTTGCGTCTAATAATGACAGAGTCGGTGCGGCAAACGATACACGAAAACTGCTTTCAATAATTTGCACTAGTCTATTTTTAAGGAAATTCAGCTGACTTATTCCGCCGTAGAAAGGAGAGGGGACTGGGATAAAATCGCAGGGATGATGAGCTTTATTCTCAGAATGCAGGGGAGGAAGATCTGTGACGTGACAGTGGAGAACAGTAAACATTCATTGTCGCCTGTTGCTCCTAAAGACTTCTATAAGGTTACTGCAAAAAAAACAGATAATGCTTATAGGTCTTTTGTTAAAAAAGCTAAATATTTAATCCGACTTCTCTTTTTTCCAGGATTTTTCATCCAGGACTACCCGGTCTTGTTCACACTTAAGAAGCACTTAACTGAAAATCACTGACACCCTGCGTTGACCGCAGTAACCACATGCACGGTGTATCATTGACTTCTGTTCGCAAGCAAACTCCAAATGGGGGACAGAAAGCACGAACAGGCAGCCACCGGACGGACAAGCCCGATTTCGGCCAGGGTGCCGAGGAATGGGAACATCGCCTCTCCGCAACCACTTTATTTGCATTCTGCCGCGATCACTACGTGTATGTTTGAATTTGTACTTGCTGAACTCGGCGGGTATATGATGATAATTGGGGCACCAATTTTATGCCTCGGTAATGGCTAGCAAAATTACTAAAACAGGTGGTTTTTGCAGATCTTTTGACAGACAGCTCTAAATAACTAACAAATTGTTCTCAACGCCCTGCTCGAAATTCATGCCAGAAACGTCAATGCTTTTAGTTTAGGGCAAAAATCACTTAAATTATTGCCATACTACTTAGTTCTGTTACTTTTTACATAAAAATATGCGGCAATTTTAGATATTAGGATCTGGTTATTGCAGAACAAGCCAAAATTTCCAGGATAAGGTCACGAGCAAATAATTGGCCCAGCAAAGGAAAATGTGAACTTTAAATTTAGAAAACCGCTTACTACTATGGGGTTGTCCATTAACTTTTGTCTAAATGAGTAATGTACTGATTGATTCGCCATACTTCCAGATGCCTCGCCGATTTTTGTCGCAGCGTATTGGCTCTCGGACCACGCAGGAAATGGTTTGTACGAAAGAATTAACTGCGAGTTCAAAGGAACGTAAGACGCCAAGCCAAAACTTCAACGATGGCGGTGGATCTGAGGAAATGCATGAAAATTTTTTTCCACGCTAATGGAATTTCAGCTTAAGTAAATGTTCTTTCATAGGCCACATTCATTTTGTTCTGCAAGAGCGAATATTTTTCGGTATCGGCTGTGCAACAAGTCAATTATGCAGTGTGTAAACAGTGGTCTCCAACTAAAATTTACGGTAAAATGAGTAAACGATGTGCGACTACCTGCGTGACTTCGAATTCGGCCCCAAAGCACAACTAAACAAGCATGTCCGGTAACTTGGTTAATGAACGCCCTTCCCCCAACATATCTAGTATTCTAGATCGCTATCGACAGGACAGCGAGCTTGTGGCCCAGTAGTTAGATCGCTGGACTTTGTAACGCCTAATAACCAGATGAACGCGGGCTCGAACCCCAGGGAACCTCAAACCCGGGGTTGGGTAAGGCTAACTAGCGAAGAATCATATATATATATATATATATATATATATTGCAGTCAAATGAATACACTCCCGTGACATAAGCACTGGACTGTTTGCCTTGAATACTCAAATCCTAACTTCATTTAGGTTCAAAGCTCAGGCCCTTCGGGTCTGGAATTGAATTAGAACTGGCCAAAACCGGCCCACCAAGTCACCCTAACATATTGCGGTGTTTTCTGCTCAACAGTCTAGCGGCACTATGCAAAAAAGCTTTTTAATGCATGACTCGTCTACATAACGCTACTAAGCGAATTGAAACATCGACGACACAATCCTCCTTTAAAGAATTATACCATTTCTTCGAGTACAAGATTGGAAAAAGAAGTAATTTTCCATCGAATGCTTAACGGAGTCAATACTTTTATGCATGTTTTCCACAAAATATAATTAGGTTTTTAAGGGAATCGAAAATCACTAAACAAAACTAATGCTGCTTAAGTAGGCATTTTTATCAGAATGTGTTTATCGCTAGAGGATTAAGTTTACAAATCTACTTAAACCCACCTACTGCAGTATACGGTGGGTGTGCAAACTCACGAAATGTTTTTCGAAATTCTGAAATACGTTTGCGTTTCGAAAAGATTACTTAAGTGCCGTTGTGAAATTAATCATCATCCATCATAATTATATACAAATTCAGTTACCTCAAGATACCGCCTTTCGAACGAACTTCTTTCCGGTCGCATGCAAAAACCAGAATCTGTAAAATTAACCATTTGAATGGCACAAATTTTCCTCATTGATTGTCGGTGCCCTTAAAAATTCACCCATATTTCATAGAAGACATGCATAAAAACGCCCACGTCTTTACTCATTCGGTAGAAAAATTACGTCTTCTTCCAATTTTATACTTGAAGTAAGGGTATAATTTGGTTTTCAAAAACTTTTCCCATTCTTGAATAATTTTGAATCAAACCATCCGTTGCACTGGCATTCAGGGTTTCCTAACTACAAGATGTACACTTTCCGCATACGAAAAACCATATATTTCTATACGGTACTAAAAGGAGACTATATAGGGTTATTACAATTATTCAGTGGGTTTGATCCATATTGTAAACTCAAGAAGCCACATTGCTAAATGCAAAAACATGACGTTTTGTGAACGGCCATTTCACAGTTTTAAAAAATCTCACAAGTAGAATTTTTTTTTAAAACCGAATTACACCCTTTTTTCGAGTAACAACTTGGTAGAGTAGGCAATTTTCTACCCAATAAATAAATGGTTCAATATCTTTATTTATGTTTTACAGGAAATATAAAGGAAGTTTTAAAGGCGTCGAAAATCAATGAGAAAATCGCATGCTACTTTAGTAGTTATTTTTACAGAGTATAGTTTTTGCATGCAGTCGAAAATAAATTTGTTCAAAAGGAGGCATCCTGAGGTAACTGAATTATTAAAGAATAGCGCTGCGCGGTCATTTATTTTACAACATTACTTTATTAATTTTTTCGGAGCGAAAGCATATTTTAGAATTTCGGTTAACATTTCATGGGTTAGCACAGCTACTGTACTTTTTGAAGAGCATTAATAAACAGATTTATGTGATGGTCTGTGAATGAACACTGCATGATCTTAAAAAAAATCCCCTAACGAGCAACTTTTTGGAACCAAGAATTGTTTTTTCTCCGATTATAAAATGAAAAAATAATGTAATTCGCCACTAAATGTGTAAAAGCAGGAATATTTCTTGCATGCGTTCTACGAAATACGTTTGAACTTATAAGGTCATCAAAATTCAATGTGAGAAAATGCGTACTTATCAAGCAGTCATTTTTGCCGAATGCAGTTTTTAAAAGAAGCCGAAAAGTAGAGCACTC
>CACRXP010001770.1:18135-31983 GCA_902702965.1 Spirometra erinaceieuropaei
CGGCGTTCTCATGAAACAGGCGTCGAATCTGACTGAGCGTCCAACTTGGCGCAGGGAATGAACCAAGGCCCGTTGTCGGTACGACTGCAGGAAGGGCTATGCTTGCCAAACAGATGACGGCTGCAATAGTGCCCTTTATGGTGTTAAGTGGCCTTGTGGGTTTCCAAAATGTCCCGAGGGCACAAGCTGTCACTGGGTGAGGAAAGGACGCAGGGGCCCCCTCAAAGCATCCCGGGGTGCTTTAATTGCAAAAGTATAAAAAGTCTACTTGTCATAATTAGGGGATGGTTAGCAAAACTGCAGTAACATTGCAGACTGATAAGCATGGCCTAACATAATCTAACATTGAGCCATGTTCTCGTGCTTCAGCGGTTTCCACGAGATTTCGACCATTCCTGCAGGTCGGGGTACTTAGCTGCTGAGCATTTTGGCCCAGATATCATTGTCACTGTGAACTTCTTTGTTAAACTAAAGAACTTCATAACGATCTACGCATCCTTTCCCCGAATTTATGTTTATACGAGGGAGTATATGGTCACTGAAAACTTAGATTTTGCTAGAATTCGATCGACTGCCTAGCACGAAGGCCAATTTGTCGTCGATTTATCGACTTGGCGCCGGCGTACAGAGCCCTGCGCAGTCAACTTCAGTCTTTCGCCGTCGGTTGATGATTGACTTACATGCCTTATAACTGCTGTTTGTCCTGTTGCTGCTACTATTTCTGACGATGGATGGATATGCACCTTTAAAAGAGTCGTGCATTATCAGGAAGCTTCAGGCTTTCCCTGAATTTCCCTCGTGCAATCGAAGTGGATGACGTTTCTTGACATCACCTTGTTTTGCCCGAGAAAGCATCCAGGCGCGGATCTCAGCATTCCTTTGAAGGCCACTTTAGGTCCGTAAACAACTTGCTATGCTCTCCGTCGCCTCAGACTTACTTATGACGAAAGGCCATTTCTGACTGGGAAACGCATGACACTCACCGCATTCCGTTTGAAGACCCTCCCTGGGATCTGAAGCGGACTGGAGACATCGATCTTCTTCAGAGGGGTCTTTGGGCCTCTCATCGCATCCTGTAAACCCCGTCTCCGGAGTACTCAACAGCTGCCACGGAAACTCCCTTCTCCATTCAGCAGTGAATTATTCATCCGCCAACTTTTTTGGCTCATTGGACTGACTTTTGGGGCCTGATGAATCAGGCTGCCTTGATTCCTAAAACGCGCCATGCAGTAGGTGCGCTGGGCGTACGCGGAAATTAAATCCGGGTCTGGCGGGCGTTACAGGGAGTACGAACCCATGCCAAATAGCCAACAATGAGGGTCTGGCGGAACGCCCAGATGCAGACCCAGGCCGCGCCATTTAGTATCTGGGCCGCCCCGCCCTTCTTATGTAAAGCCCTTGCTAGTTGAACTTTGTGGACCAGGGGACGTGGTGGAACGCCTAGGTACAGGCTAGCCACCAGCGCCCTCTCCTGCCCTCGGTCTTCTTGACTCTGCCGTGATACCTCACCCAGGCGGGGCAGGAGGAGGAGGAGAGGGTGCAGTAGACGCAGCGAAAGTCCACCATCACTCTCAACTTCTTCACGCACAAGTCACCGTCCCCATGTTCTCACCCTGCTGTGGCGCCTACAGTGGAAATCGTCAGCAGTGGCAGTCGAATTGTCGAATATAGCGCACGCGCGCGTAGACGCGTCGTTTAGCCTTGTTAGTCAGTGTGTCCGAGTCCACTTACGGCTGTTCTGTCTTGCCACCGCGCCCCGAAGGAGGAGAGAGTGCGGCAGGTGATTCGTAGGTTTGCTGCAACTATAAACGAATTCAAGTGTTTAAAAGAAGGCGAAGGCACGATCACTGGGACAGTAGGTTTATTTGCCTGAGCTTTCGAACTCGAACTGGAGTTCATAATCAGAGGCTACTCGAGTGCAGCAACTCCTTCAACAGACACATCGATTTGCCTGCGTGTTATCACGCGCTCCGCCCACGCAGCCAGGTGGCGCAGCTCACACCGTCGCGAAGTACAAACGGCGTCACCACGCCGGGGGAACATCGTGGACCAGGCGGCACAAACCCTACCTGGCCACGGACGTACTCCCCCTCCCCCTCCCCCCGCAAGGATGAACGATATAAATGTTCACAATTTGGTGCACTCGAGTTGCCTCTGATGATGAACTCTAGTTCGAGTTCGAAAGCTCAGGCAAATAAACCTACTGTCCCAGTGATCGTGCCTTCGCCTTCTTTTAAACAAGAACCTGGGATGCGCATATTCTCTTCCATTCGTGAATTCAAGTGTAAGTCATAGTACACTGCGTCCTCTCCTCCCTCCCCACGTGAGGCACACGAGTGACATCATCGTTCGCGATGGTCGAACGGACATGTAATCTTGTTTCAGTCTGTTCGGCTTATGAGCCGGGAGGTGACTAACTTAGTTATCACGTCCAGGTAGCTTATAGATATTGGTTCGATTGAAGAAAGCTGATTCTTTGATCTACCTGTCAGTAGCAAAGGCAAAGCTTTCTCACAGAGAATCTTCGGTTTATTTCATTTTAGTTACTGATTAGAGTACGACTGGAAAACCTCGAGGCTTGGTATCATATTCGCTGAGACGTGTCTTTGGTTTTGAACTTGAAGTCCTCGTTGCTTGAGCACTGTGCGAATAAAAATCGGTCGTCGAACTGTTTTAAAGAAACTCAGGCCTCTCAAAGCTCCCCCTTTTCACAACCTATTCTCGGTTTGTCTTTTTCGGCCCCGAACAGCTTTCGTTTCGCCTAAATACTTGGATACGTCTCCACCAAAACGTCCAGGTGCGTCTGCGCATTCCTTTCTCGTAGTCATTCAGCGGGGAATGACAGTCATTTGTCAGTCCTCTGGTCATCTGTTTTCCCCTAAATCGTTCAGCCGTCGTCTGTCGAACTCTGCATTGACGTGTGATCTGTACTTTACCCCGCCGGGCGGGATTGCATCGTCAAGAGGCCGCCGTGGGAACTGCAGCTGGTCGTGTATTGCTGCCGTGTGCGTGACAAATGTCTCCCAGCCGCGGCCTGTTCGGAGCGCCAAGTGCCCACCTTTCTCACAAATCGATAAAGAGGCATTTGGCCTAGGAAGTGCTTCCGCTGGCAATGGGAAAAGAAGAAACGAGCACTGGTTGTTCAGACATTGGCAGCGACCACAGCTGGAGAGCAATAGGGATCCGGCGCCTTGGCTTGCCAGGCAACCATTTAGACAAACTAACCTCCTTACTATTATTTAGCCAACCCTGCGGTTTGATCGCCTGGTTCCTGTCAATTCACTCCACGGTTTATAGTAGGATTGTTTTATCAGAGTGGGAATCCTCCATCCTCATTCCGCGATTCCATTCAAAAGGAGTCTGATTCAGCCACCTAAGTTTAACAACTCCAAATCTACTAAAATTGCAGTCAGAAAAGGTTTTCAACTGGTTGCATTTTCACGTCCGAAATTTTGTCGACGCTTCTCTGTGAGTTACTGGAAAAGGGGTTCTTTGGATCGCGCTGTGCCTGAAAAATCCAAATATCTCTTTTTGCTAAAGGATCTACATGCACACACGTATACACGATCTCTCCTGTGTTCATCCAAATTCGATTTTAATGCATTCTCCTGGTAGAAAATTATTGAAGTTACGAAATGAATTATAGGTACAGTACGTGACCTGCCCCATGTAACCTGATGACTGAAACTGATGAAAGGATTTTCGGATGTCTTAAACGTTGAACATGGTGCTTGCTCGTTCGCTAAAGTTATTATTTATTAACAGAGATATTAGGTCCACTTAGTGGTGTCGGTTTGCGAGTGATTAACAATCCTTCGTAGATTTCGACATCTTTCATGCGTCTGGACGTGCCCTGCACCTCCATAAGAGTACGGGATGAAATGGATGCCCAAACTATGAATAAGGTATTTTTCGCCGTTTTTGTTTGCAAACATTATATTTCACTTAAGCATGGTGCCTACTAAATAAATAAACTTGAAAGTTACGGTCCAACACCTGACACCAAAACACACACCGTTTCAAACATGAAAGAACAAGGAGGCTGAAAACAAGTAATTTTTGCATGGGCAACACGTAATGGTCGTAGCTCAACGCAGCAGCGTCAAACAAACACAGCGCCTCCTTACACTCACATCCATGCGATTTTAAGAGTTTACATGCTGGAAAAAGGCGAGTCGCGGTGGGTAAGGAGGAGGAGGAGGATATATTGGCATTTTCCCAATATATACAAAAAATAAGTCCGTCTCCATTTAACTCCCCAAGGCATCACCTTGGACTTCGGAGCTTTTGCCACCACTGTCGGTAGTGTGCAGTGCTGAGATTATCCAGTTGGGGACGATGGGTTTGACCTATTCGTCCCTGAATTGCTTTGTGCCGTCAATTAGTCATTGGTTCAGAAACTAAACTGTCCCCCCCCTCCTGACCTGCAGTTGAGAACAGGCCCTAAGTTGTCATACCAGTCTCTCACCTTCACTTTTGTCAAGTCCTTCCGAAAAAATATTGGATTGGTCAGAAATATCGGCTGAATTGTTGAGCACACACACTGCATCCATTCGGATATCAGTTAACTCAATCTATTTTTCTCCACTCGGTACGGCTCTGAATAGCGTGGTACCTTCAGTGTTCAAATACAATTGTCCTCAATTCTCAGGATGTCGCCGTAAATACTTTACACTCCTGTGAATACTGAGGGATAAACGCAACGGCATGAATTTAAAGTTGGTCAAGACATTGTGGAGAAGACGAAGCAGGAATTATGTCTGAGGCCTAAGGACTGCAGGCGTTATCCAAACAAAATGCGCATCAATGCAGTTCCGCTTGAAAGTTTAACTAGCGCATCAAAAAACAAACTTATTTCTGGTAGGGGGCGCTCACTGATCGTTCTTACGGAACTCACCCGTTCCATTGTGCCTTAAAACAGCGCATGATATAGGCAGAATGGCCTTACCGACAAAGACAAGTGAGACTGGAATGGCCATTTCTGGCTTATTAGCCGTCGTCAGCCAGTCATACCCAACCCCAAAGTGTGGAAAACCCGAGGCTCGAACTCGCGTTATTTCTCCAATGGAGGGCGGAGAGATGCTGTGAAACAAATGCAACTCCGCATGACTGTCCCAATCCTGGAGAATGGACATCTGATTCTACTGTTTTTTTTGGCTGTACAGAGTCCTGATAGTTTGAATAAGTACACCTGTCGAGGCTTTTCTGGAACCTGGTGCGTTCTGATGTCAATTACTGCTCGTTTCCCACCTCCATTGGCGGGAGGGGAGGGGAGAATCGAGCACCTGTTTCCGAATCTATTCAATGCAGTTTTTAATAGAGACGCATGACCCATAATTTCCGGGGGAAAGACTAATCTACGATACGCTTAGAAGTGCAGGCAGTACTGGCCTAAGTCATTAATTTCCCACCACTGGTGGCAAGTAATCGAGTCCCAGGTTCGTGTTGCAAGTAAGGAGAATTGCTTACGTGTGCTTAAAAAGTTAGTGCGTGCGACGGGTTATGCCGCGTTATTTACGCACCTTTGCACCTCATCCAGCAGAGACGTTACCATTCAGTAAAATGGACGAAAATAATGGAAGGTGGGTTTTTTTAGGGATTTTCGACCATTTTAAGCGACGAACGATTTTGGAATCCTCTGTCTGCACTTATTTTGGAGGGAAGAGTAGGCTTCTTGACAGGGAGGTGTTTGCACGCACGACATATCGAAGTTCCTGAAAAAACCTGCAGAGGTCAAGAATTTTTGTAAAGGTAGATTTTCCTGTTTTTGTGCTCCTACGGACTCCAGACGTCTTTGTAATAGCTGATTCCCGAAAGCTTTACTCGCTTATTTTTATGATGTTACGGAAGGAGACATCCTGATCCAAAAAATAACAGAATAGGGCTAAAACACGGTTCCTGCATGGCGATGTCTACTTAGATGTCAGTATATATTAGCTTTCATGCTTAATCAGCCAAATTTCTCCCCAAGCATTTAAAGCGCAGATTACTTAAAGACTAAAATATTATATACTCTCAGACACCCAGTTTAAAGCAAATCAAAGTCGCAAAAAGTAATTAGGAACCTGGGCTTTCGTCAATTTGGAGAAAATGAAAATTGAAAAGTCAAATTGGCGAATACGTGTTTTCAGTAACTCTTCATCAGGCCAAAACGGTTACAATGAAGTTTAAGTTATGCGAATTACATGACTTATAAATGATTCGGGGACAATTAACATCGATCGTTCTCACGCCACTCGCATGACGAGGCGTGCTATGGCGTGGTCGGCGTGTCGTGGTAATTGGGTTCAGGGGGCGAGGAGGAGGGGGGGCATAGGCTGTGGCTAGGCAAAGGTGAGAAGAAATCGATCTCGAGTTCTATTCTCGCACATCTTGTCGATACGAATCACCGAGTCGATGCCGAAGAAGCCTTTCAGATTGTCTACCGGACACCAGCAGGCTTCTCCAAAGGCCTACGCCAACGGTTGCTAGCTACAGCTGAGGCAGTGGCTATACGGCTAGCCAATCCAGTGCTATGCTGTCAGAAGACTCTGACACAGGCGCTCTGTCTTCCGTGGCCGACGCCGACCCCAACGTCGCTCCAACCTCCTGATGCCAGGGTGGGTGCACAAGGCACACGACGCACTCACAGCCTATGCCCCCCCTCCTCCTCGCCCCCTGAACCCAATTACCACGACACGCCGAGCACGCCATAGCACGCCTCGTCATGCGAGTGGCGTGGGAACGATCGATGTTAATTGTCCCCGAATCATTTATAAGTCATGTAATTCGCATAACTTAAACTTCATTGTAACCGTTTTGGCCTGATGAAGAGTTACTGAAAACACGTGTTCGCCAATTTGACTTTTCAATTGTAACATGGGAATATTCGCTGAAAATGAAGATTATGCGTATAAAGGTCTAGCATCCTAAGTTTATAGCGTCAAAAATAAAAAAATGAACAGGGGCATATTAATTATGTAGCGATGTTTGAGCAACATCTAGCTCAGCGATTGAACCAGTCTTCTGGGGTAGTTGTCATGCGGAACATCAATGTAATCGAAACAGTGTTCCATGCTTCTCTATCTTGCAGCCCCAAATGAACAGTCCTTCTGTATTTTTGTTGAAGTTGAGTTTCAAAGCATAGCGGGTGTGCGAATTGGCATCAATCTTTTGTTATTGGCATTTATAAATAAGGTTCTGCGTCACAAATTCAAGGGATGATGATGAGGATGAAGAAGAAGAAGAAGAAGAAGGAGAAAGGGGGAGGAGGAGGAGGAGGAGGAAGAAGAAGAAGGAAAAGAAGAAGAAGAAGAGGAAGAGGGAGAGGGATAAGAAGGCGGCGATGAGAATGAAGATATCGTGGCAAATGAATCAGGCGAAACTTAGAAGGAGAACAAAAATATGCTCACGTAAAAGAAAAAGCAAGAAGATTAAACCAGTACAAAATAAACAGTAAACTACAAAATGGAGAGAAGCTGACATGGTGATGGAGACCAAAGTACACGCTCTTTTGCTACTCCACCCCTTTTAAAGCGGGAAGCTCTGAGAAAGCATAAAAAAATTATGCTGCTTAAATCCGAAAGTAAGCTCTGCAAAATTGGGCCGGTGTCTGCATCACCAGAAGTCTTATCCGTGGGCTAATGTTTCGTTCACCGAAATGCGGACGACATAGGATCCTCGTATGATTTAGGCTTAAACAGACATCCACAGATGTGTACGGTGTGGCTGGGCTGAAACAGTTAAGGAGGGCCAAAAACACCGGATTTTTGATTAGGTTAATGCCTTCTTACCAGAGTAGGTGGCCTAATCCGTCGTAAACTAATATCTTTATTTATAAAGAACAACCTTAAGAAAACTTAAAACACAAAAGAAATATTAAACGTAGTATCATGTTGTTTAGAAATACCAGTCCTTAGGAAAAGCGGAAAATTTAAAAAATGCCAAAAAACGGTTGTACGTCTGTAAACTTCCGTTTGAGATGCACGGAAAGTCTATTTATGCAACAAACCGAGTAAATAAGACAGTGGAAATAAGACGACTTTAAGCAATAGTCTTTTGGTATAGTCCGCTTTCAAATATCTTCTGAGTATAGATTCCGAAACGAGTTCTGATAATTCGTTGCAATTTTCACGTTCTTGCATTATTCGAGATGCGGTTCAAAAAGGCAAATAGGATTTTGCTTGATTTTCCGTTAGGGATGTCATTGAAATAGGAGGTTTTATAAGGTCACATGCCACCAGACCCGTCAGTCACCAATAAATTTAGAATTTTCAGATGAAATCGAACTCAACAGAGAGTCCGCAAGACACAACGGAACGGGGGAGTTCCGTATGTACGATCGGTGAGCGTCCCTCCATCATTTTATATTCCCGATCAAAACCGTCAGGAGAACGAGCCCGTGACTCAGTGGTTAGAGGCGTTGGACTTCTAGCAAACAGGTCGCGAGTTGGAGCCCCAGGTGTTCCCCACTTCGGGGTTGGGTATTACTGGCGGATGAAGGCAAATAAGCCAGAAATGGCCATTTTAGATTCCCTTGTCTTTGTCGGTAATAAAATTCTGCCTTTATATTTCTTTGTATCGCGTTCATCATCCTCCGAAGAAGACGAAGAAGAAGAGAGGGCGAATTCATGGACCATATTGTATTCGAACTGACGTTTCGGAAACTTCCTCGTTTCCATCATCAGAGTAGCTTAATTGTTGCACTTGCCGGTCTTGAGTTGTTCAGTCTTGTCGCTTGCCTTGTATTATACCCGTGCTGGACGCACGAACTTTGACCTGCCTGTTTGCCGCTGACTGGCTTAGATCTCCCCGGGGCTGACCGCTGACAGGCCTGCGTGACCTTTGTTCCCTTCGGGGTCGGCGTAATTGTGGTCAAATCAACGTGCCGCATGGCCTCTCCCACGTCAGCCGGTGGACTGATCGGTCGTTGCTGTTCAGGTGAGCAGAAGCTGAATGAGATTAATTAATAGGTCGACGACATTAGAGTTTGGTAAAAATTCGGGTTGCAGTGGTGGGAATATTTTGATTTGCAAAAAAGTTACCTTTAAAAAATGCAGTACTTAAAATTTCTTGTAGGCACAGTTCAAGTGTTTTAGTGCACTAATCCTCTCCATACTGCCGCCGATCTGTATTGGGGTAACCTATAAGAATACTAACTCTCCTGTATTCAATGGTCAATTTTAGTTGGCCGTGCTTCCTCATGACAGATGTTTGATCATGCGAGCACACCAGATAGTTTATTCAAATGGCAATTTGGCGAGCATACGCCAGCTTTTCTGGTCTGTACATCTATATTGCTGTTGAAATAATGAATCAAAAGATATGGACGAGTAGGTAATTATACTGTAGCTCGGATTGGGAAGGAGAATGAGACACCGAAATCCCAGTCGACGTCAGGGCGATGGTGGGTCCCGGGAAAGGTGGCTGGCTTGGTGGCTTTGAACCGCGGCAACTGTGGGGCGTGTAAGAAGTCCTTCTCTCTGGAAAGGACCAAAAGAAGTAATGCCCTAAGAGGTTCGTTAACTGTATTCTACTTACTTTGCAGAGATAGCTAGGACATTTACAGATTCTTGACTCCGGGGATGACAACGCGAAGCAGGATGTCGAGTGAAAATTTTCGGGTCCGACAAATTAACAACCACTTAAAATTTTAGCCCCGGTGAGGCAGTCCTAAAATGAACTTTAACCTTCACTCCTCCTACAGCTATTGTCCCAACTTGGGTCGGGTAAAACTGGATTGATTATCCACACCAAGTCCTGTCGTGTCAATCTCTGAGTAGAATTTATCTTAACATCCCTAGCTACCTTAGTGGCATAAGTAGTAGGAAATGCAGATGACTCCACAGACACGAAATGCTCCATCGCACCCCATGAACATTAATCATAGCTTTCTTTTCATCTCCCCACAGCCTCTGCAGCGTGGGAACACTGAACGCAGCCACCGTTGTTCTCATACTTCACAGCGCTGGCCACACAGTACCCCCGTCTCGTTGTCCGTCCAGGGGTCGTTACCAGCGTCTCGAAAACTCACGAGTACACACTATCGAATCTTAGGGTAACATCTTGTTTACTGAACATCATTTCTTAGCGTGCAGTACTACCCACTAAGTCTGCGCATCAAAGAGCCTCCTTATCATTCATCATTTTTAACAGTCTCAGCCTATGTCAGGTCTAGTTGTGCTACAGCTAAATATTATGATGTTTATTGACCTGATGCAGCACTGTTTTCCTTCCAGACAGAACAGTGTCTGTCTGTATTTTGAGCGCAGATGGTTGACGAAACCAACTAAAACAGAAAAGACCGCTTCAGCTTCCCCGCTTTTGTCGGAAAAAAACACTCTTGGCTAATGAAACTGGCAACTACCAGGGGCCACAGTTGATGTAATAAAACAGTTGACTGCGGACTTAACTATACCGTTTCTAGGAAGACGGAAGTTTAGCAAGTCCACGGTCATGTTAGCCATAGACAAAAAGTATTGGCAAATAACTAAGAGAAAGAAATTGCCTTTAGTTTTTGCGGGAAGGTAGTTTGAAAACACAAAAGTAGTAGAGTTGGGACAAATTAGATTTACACAATCGCAAATGCCAGGCTTTCGGCTCCAAGTGCTTTGGCCTCCAAAACGTACAATTGAAAATGAAAAATGTGAAAGCAAGTTTTAATTGACGCCATGCTCATGGTCTACCGGGTGTCTGCAAGGTCGAGTTCAGTTTTTGTATTTTCGAAACATTTTTGTAAAGTGATTAGTGCATCTGGTTATCCCGTGTAATCGGTAGCCTCGCAGGTCTGAAGTTACCTGCAGCTTTGGATGACGCAAACAGTTGGAGTGGCCTTCGCTGACACTGTGGCGCCCGTTTCCTTGTAGTTCGAACTGTCTCGCTTTAAAGTGGTAGTGATTATAACGTTTTTTATCTGAACAGACTGATCCATCAATTTCGACTGCAGCTCATTTAGGACTTATCAATCTAGTCTTCAAGGTATTCCGCTCACATCAGCTTATTTCAGCATCATATGCTTCAGATGATCATCTTCTTTTAAACAAGAGGGTTAATGCAGGGTCTACTTCCGCCGTCCTTATAGAAACCTCATAAGGATTAGTTAACGACTGAGGGACTGAAGGACTTCTATTCCTGTTTAGGGATTACGTAAAGACAGTTCCCGGCAAAGAGGGCAACGACGAGAGGTCATCCTCGCGAAATCACAGTGCATTCAGATGACATTTTATATCTATGCTCAGGTACATTTTTATTTACTGCACTCGAGGTAGTGACGCAGAGTTACCTAAGCCGAGGGTAGACCAAACTCACTTCCAGTAAACATATCTCTCGGGCTGTTCTACGCTATGCTGGGCCGACTTATTTTACCCTGGCGAAAGCTACTTCATAGCCCGTTCGGTCATTAAATGTCAACCGAAATATCGGAATGAATTTTCTTTTAAAAAGATTAGTCAAGTAGGGTTGTTGAAATAATCATCGCGCAACATAATTCTATAATAATTCAGTTACCTCAGGATGCCGGCTTTCGAACGAGCCTTTTTCCGGCCCCATGCATAAACCAAAATCTGTAAAACTGGCCACTTAAGTAGCCAAAATTTTCCTCATTGATTTTCGATGCCCTGAAAAATTCAATTATATTTCATGGAAAATATGCATACAAATAGTCGTTCTTTTGCTCATTTGGTTGAAAATTACGTCTTCTACCAATTTTATACTCGAAAGAAGGGTATAATACGGTTTCCAAAAAGTCTTCCAATTCCCGAATAATTTTGAATCCCGACCTGCCATTACACTTGCATTAAGGGTTTCCAATCTACAAGCGTACGGAAAACCGTAAATTCCTCCGCGTTATCAAGAGAAGACTACATGGGGCTCATAAAATTTAGCAGTGGATCAAGTCATATTAGTAACTGTACATATCACATTGTTAAACGCAGAGACATGACATTTTTTGAACGACCCTTTCACGGTATTAAAAAATCTCATAATTATAAACTTTTTGAAACCCTAATCATACCATTCCTTCAAGTATAAAATTGAAAAAAAACATAATTTTCTACCGAATGAGTGAAAGAATGAATATTCCTATTCATGTTTCCTATGACATAATTGAATTTTTAAGGTCATCGAAAATCAATAAGACAAATGCATGCTGCGTATGTAGTCGTTTTTTTACAGGGTGTAGTTTTTACATGCAGCCGGAAGGAAGTTAGTTAGAAAGCCGGCATCCTGAGGTAACTGAATTATTATAGGATTCTGCTGCATGATGACTGGTTTTGCAACCCTTCTTGATGAATCTTTTTGAATCGAAAATGCATTTCAGAATTTCAGTAGACATTTCATGAGTTAACCCACCTACTGTAGTGACAAATTGAGGGTGCCAGCTGGTGAGACAGAAGCAACAATGGTCACCACCATTCAGACGGCGCCGTGAGGTCTTGGGCAAGAATTTGGTTTCAGCAAGGCATAACTGGCTGTTGAACAGTCGCGGGTCATGATGTCCGTAGCGTGGCCGCCTGAGGGGACGCAGCGCTGTTGACCTGCTCGTGAAGTGGCTTCTGGTGAGGCGGACTTGAAAAGCACCTACTGCACCCTACCTTCCATCACCCACCAGGCTTTGGCGGCAGAATAGTGTCATATCAACCGGCAACAAACTTGGATGTCTGTGCGTGTCACGCATAACCTCGTACCCATCGCATGTATCAGGCCTCTGTGATGACGGCTCACAGCCGTGCGAATGTCATAAGGGTCACATTGAGAGGGAGTCATTGCGGCCTGACTCTCAGTCCTGTGATGTCGTAGGGATGTCGTAATGACGGGTTCTCCAATTACGGCGCAAATTTCTCTTTTCCGTCCCGGACACTTGTCGACTGTCCGCGCCTATCAACCACTGGGTGCGGGATTTGGACGTAGTGGTTAATGCGGCCTGGAGCTTGTCCGTAGGTTTAGCCTCTGACTATGTCGCATTTTCATTGGTGAAGGGTGGTATCGGGTAGGGAAGCCAGGAAGTAAGTTAATGTTTGCAGGCAGCTGGGGATTGACAGAGGGGGAGCTAGTAGCAGGCGGAGGCTTGATGTCCGGCACTCCAACCGGAGGTCGACGACAGCCGGAGGCGGTCTGACGGGCTGGAGGAGGACAGAGAAACACGAAAGTCCGAGTTTACATGAGATGCAATTTACCCTTTTGCGACTACCTTCTTGGCCTGTGGTGTACGTGGCTGCTGACCTGTCTACGAAGCTGTCGGATGAGAATTGTGCGCATGCAAATGCCTAACGACTATGTACCTAGTCATCAGGCTAAACGAGGATTGCGTGGGCACAACATTCGTACAGAAGGAAGACGAATAAAACGTTGTACACAGCCAGATCCTGGAACAAGACTTCATTGGAATACCAATCCATGCAGTACGAATATCTGTACAGCAGGGCATTCCCTGCGGCGAATTTACGCGTATGCTTCACAAACTCTCTCTTCCTACGTTTGGGAGGTAAAGACAGACTACCGTTGGAGGCCACATCAATGTGCATTTATTCATTCACTTGCTCCTGTGTAGCAGGATACATCAGCCGCACAACGAGACGCCTGGTAAAGAGGGTGCGTGAACATATGCCTGCCTGGCTAAACAGATGTGAGACCCGGTCGATTTCGAGTTCTATTCTCGCGCATTTAATCGATACGAACCACCCAGTCGATGCCAAGAAAGCATTTCAGATTGTCTACCGGACACCAACATGCTCCTCTAAAGGCCTACGCCAACGGATACTAGCAACGGCCGAGGCAGTAGCTATACAGTTAGCGAATCCGGTGTTATGCTGTCAGAAAACTCTGATACAAGCGCTTTCTCTGCCGTGGCCAACGCCAACCCCAAGTGAT
>CACRXP010001771.1:0-12605 GCA_902702965.1 Spirometra erinaceieuropaei
TACTACTACTACTACTACTACTACTACTACTACTACTACTACTACTACTACTACTACTACTACTACTACTACTACTACTAACCGCGAACAGGACTCATCTAGCGGATCCGCATAACCGATTCAGCGCGCCCGCAGTGGACGCACAGAAGATGCGGTAGTGAAAAGTTGCTATGCGACAACGTACCTAGTGAGCTGAGCGCCTCCCACATGACTAAAATGAGCTCGTGCTTGATATGCTGGTATCTTGGACGTTCTCATAGGGGCCTGCACTGACTACGAGTGTACTAAAACAATTGGCGATTGACGTCGTAATAACTCGGCTGTTCGATTCTGCGGTCTTGTCTTCATCGCGTCCTCTCGCGGGCCAAACGACTCTGTACAGGCATTCCTAGCGGTCCGTTAGTAGGCGGTGATATACGTTTTTGTGTGTCTAGGGCTTGGAGAAGGCAACGGTAGGGTGAAGGGCCCCAGCTGCCTGTCGGTAGACTGTGCATCATGTGCCGACTTACGTACTTGCGAAATCTAATTAAGTACTGATGATTGGCGGTTGTATCCAAAAGACGAGAAACCAAAAAGGATATCAAATGAGCTTGAAGTGAGGAATAAGAGGAAGGTGTGTCACGGAATAGGCTCGGTTTTTCGATGGTCAGGCACTCGTTCAAGCTGGAGCTCTATGAGATACCGAGCTGGATACAGAATCTGCAAACATTCATTATTTTGTCAATAGAAGCGAAGAGACGAGTCCCAGGGAGCAGTCGTGAAGAAGGAGACACGATCGCTGGGACAAGATCTTTATCCGCCTGACGTTTCGGATTCCTGTCCGAACACAACATCGGAGACAAAAGCAGATGCGGGTGGTTCGTGCACAAGGGGCTGCAGTATTTATAGGATGCAGTCGCCAAGCTACCGTGGCTCCCCCCCTCACCAGGGGCCGTTGCACTTGGTGTGATGACTGTTCAACTGTCACAATTGCGTCATGTGTGTTGGATGTTGGTGTGGGGATTTCTCGACCATCTGACCCACCAACCCCCGCTAGAGATGACAACCGCGTGAACCGCGAGCTGCTTAAGTCATGATTCACTGGTCCCCAGTCCATCAACAAATGTCACGACCTTCCCCTTCCATATTCCGTGCTGAGACTTCATCTAGGCGGAGTAATTAGCCACGCAGGGAGCGCACAGGTGAACACTGTTCCCAACGCCAGGGTAAGTGTGTCAGATGGTTGAGCAATCATCACACCAACATCCAACACACATGATGCAATTGCGACAGTTGAACAGTCATCACACCAAGTGCAACGATCCCTGGTAAAGGGGGGGGGGAAGCCACGGTAGCATGGCGACTGCATCCTACAAATACTGCAGCCCCTTGTGCATGAACCACCCGTATCTGCTTTTGTCTCTGATTATGGGTTCAGACAGGAATACGAAACGTCGGGCGGATAAAGTTCTTGCCCTAGCGATCGTGTCTCCTTCTTCACGACTGTTTCCTGGGACTCGTCTCTTCGCTTCTACTGGAAAAATAATGAATGTTTGCAGATACGGTATCCAGCTCGATATCTCATAGAGCTCCACCTGGAAAGAGTGCCTGACCACCGAACAGCCGAGCCTATTCCCTGTCAGACATTCCTTTTATTTCTAACTTCAAGCTCATTTGATCTCCTTTTTGGTTTCTCGTCTCTTGGGTACAACTGCAAATCCTTAGTACTTAATTAGATTTCGCAAGTACGTAAGTCGGCACATGATGCACAGTCTACCGACAGGTAGTTGGGGCCCTTCACCCCACCGTTCCCCTGGAGAATCCTGTCAACAGTGAAGCAAGTATAAACCGTTTGAAGTTAAGAACTCTGTGCCCAGCACAACACAACATTATACTCTCCAGAAAATCATTTTAGGGGTTGACCGGTTACCGTGACTATAGCTTTGTCTTCTGCAATAATTCTATAATTTGGCAACTTTAATGTCTTAGCGGCGCAACGTCGGCATTAAGTTATCGGAATGAAACATCATTTCAATGGCAAGACCGACTCTTAATCTCAGTTATTGGTTTATTTGTCTAATTTCGGGAATTCGCCCTTGTACGTAAAAGATAGGAGAACTTTGCTTACTTTCTGCAGCAAACGTTGTCGGGGATACCTTACCTCCAAACCCCCCTTGCAGGTCTGCCTTGCCGCTACCTTACCACATGACACTGCAAGGTGTTGGTTTTAGTTTTAAGCACTTATTTCGCCCACTGCAATATCACATTCATGCGTATGCATGCACACAGAAAGATCCAGCGTGCTGTACTTTTTTGAAGCTACATTTGCCGGAGCTGTTTGGCATTCCAGTTGCCCCGTTGGTGTACAAAGCTCCTGGCTTTGCGACCCCTGGACTTCAACGATACGATAATGTACGATTCCAGGAGTTCCATTGGCCAATGCGGAAATTAAATTGCCTCCCTTATGAGAAAGCGTCAGTTGGTCTACTGGAAGTGTTGACCTGGATTTAGCTGAGTAGTTCCATTATTTAGCGTATTATCAGTCCGCAGGGTACTTGGCGGACGCCATTATGCTAACTGCATGTACAAATTTTAAGCGCTTTTTTTCAACGACTGCATTGTCACATTCGAATGTACGTGTACACACAGGAGCTATAGTGGAATTTGCCTATTGACAAAAGCTCGTATCTTCGCGATCTTACGGGAACAAAGATAAAGCAATGGAAGATGTATCGAGATTCATTGGTTGAGAGGAAATCAAATTACTGTCCCGATGATCAGGTGTCACTTGGAGTAATCGAAGTGTCGTCAGGGGTTTGGGAGAGGTATTCTAATATGTAAGTCATTATGAAACCGTTAAATGCTTCACAAGTGCAAAATAGTTGACGTATTGAATAAAGTTTGTTTATCTGTAACACACGTGGTCATGAGGATTGCCACGGATGCCTGCCCTGTCAGTCAAAACAGTGGACCCCTGTGCAAACGTGTTAAATCAGTAAAAATAAGGTGAGCGACGTGGTTTTTCTGTAACTTGCAGTATTCTCGATCAGTCAACATAGAAGAAAGTTGGAGAGAACCCGGGACAAAAAGGCCTCGCAGCTGCGTCAGGCAGCGGCATAAGATCGGCGAAACACGCGTGTCTGGGCGTTTAGTTAATACCTGTGTTGCAAGTACGGTAAATCATTGCACAGTTCCAATGACAAACTTGTTAAGGTCCGCCAGATCTGTCCCTATGGAGGGCCCTAGCTCCAACTGGTTTCTGTGTGCTGTCGATGAGATGCGAGACTTCTTCCCGCTTCATTATATTCCAGACAACAAACCAAATATGCACAAATTGTTGAGGTTGAGTCCCTACTGGGCATGCGAAGTGTCTGATTCTGAGAATACTCGTGAAATCCTGAACAGCACGGCATCGATAAGCTGATGCACTGGAGTCTCGGAAAATCAGTCACCTAGTTGTTGGCTACAAATGGAGTAGACACAGGTGCAACCTCTTAATTCGTATGGCTCAAGCTGTTAACGCGCTCATCGGTCAGATGTGGTTATGTAGCCCCATCTGAGGTAAACAAACCCCAGCCACCTGTAATGCTGGACCGGTGGTAATAGGCGGTTTTTACAGGTGGGGCCGGGGAACACACAGACGACGAGGTTAAGTAGGGGTATGCAGAAGAAAAGCTATTGGGAATACACGGTTGTACTTTGAGTGGTTGAGAAATAGTTGCCTTAAACCACAATTCTAACCCTTTGACCTTGACCTTAACCATAAGCACTAACCTTAACCCCCAACCCTAAATCTAGCCCTAACCCAAACCCCAACCCTAACTCCAACCCCTACCAGCAGCCCTAAACCCTAACTCTGAAACATCCAACGCAAAAGTTAGAAGGAGACGAGAGACTGAAAGTCAAGAAGGACCGCGGGCATTGGGTCGAAGAAGGTAGACACGCAACAAAGAAACAGGGTCGCCAACAGAAAACACTCCGCAACGCCATGCCAACATAATCACACCAACTCAAAATAATTAAGTAGGTTAACAGCATTGTGTTCATTAGGTGCGGTTACATAACTATATCTTACCTGCTCATCAAGCACAAGCGGACTGACTTTTTGTGGGCTCCAGAAAGCTGCCCAAACAGGGTGGGACGTCCATCAGCCTGCCCAGTTGAGCTAATCTTTCCACCACAGAAGTGTTCTCCCTTCATCTTCCGAAGTGGGGCTCGTCTGTCAGACCTTCCCAGTCGAAGTCGTGGCCCATCGCTTCAGTTGGCTTCGTCTAATCAAGGTGCATCATCAAATCAAAACAGGCTCGTTGATGATTCGTATTCAACTAGGACCTCTTAAACCGACTTCCTATGATAAAATCGCAATTCTTCAGATATTTTCTCACTACACAAATAAATGCTTGAGAGTTGTTGTCACGTTGTAAACGCAAGAGGATTCGGACCACTTACATAGAACGCACAACTCTCAGAAGTCTTCCGTTGGCATTTCGCACCGTTGTTATCGCTGGACGACCACCGTTCGGAGAGCGCTTATACGAACTGACTGTTTAGTGTCATTTCAACGAGTGTTTTATAGTAGCTTTGGCCTTGTCCAAAATCTGGCTATTTAATACTTTGTTTAACCTGCCCACCATATCCTAATAGGCTGTCAATTTTTTCATCTTCCGAATCGCATAGTGGCGCACAAATGACAGTTGTGCCAAAAAGCGAACCGACCAGCGGCTCCTTAGCTTGGAGAAGGTAGGCAAATGTTGCGTAAGTTTTCTGACATTCCAGACTAATTCATGTGAAAGTCACCGTTCAGCGCTGAACATGCTGTGGCGCACACGGTGGAAATCGTCGTTCGCGACGATCTCACTAACGATTACTTACGGAGCTGGGTTAAAGCATGTGGCTGCCGATCTGAGGGAAATAGCATTGCCTACGGCATATTGGTATAGCTTTCTTATTCCATCGGAGACTCAATCACACACCCTAGCGTGAGACAGACACTTGCTTTTGGAGCAGAGCGCGTCATTCGGGCAGACAGGTGGATCGATCTTGTCTTTGGCTAACCGTATGTCTAAATAGTATTTGTCGCAGCGAAAAGTTTCTGGAATTTCAGGGCGTTGCCAGATGAAAGTTCCGCATGCTAATAAATGTCTTATAATAGGCCAGCGTGTTTCACTCGCGACAGTTAAAGCAATGGGCAGACCCCTAGTCGCTAAGACCTTTTGGTTGGGTCCTGAATTGAAAGAAGAGAAGCTAGGCGCGGGCAGAGATAACAACTTGTCGCACACAGGATGGGTGGAGAGTAGGCAAAAGTACGCTAGGAACTGGAAGAAAGGCGTATTTCGGGCGATGCCAGAGCAGGGCTTCGAGCAGGGCCACTACATTTTCACGCATCCTATTACAAGCCGACATCTATGGAAGTTTGGACTGTCGGCCAAAACCACCCCGGTCCCACATTAACTCTGCCGTCTGTCTGGGAAAAATAAGAGACCTTTAGACTTTCAATAAGCTTCTTTTCCGGAACACCCACCAATTAGGTTACTAAGTAGTGACTCTTTTCCACAGCAAGGAAAACGGGCATGGGAAGTGCCCATGACATGCGGCCACTTTTTCCCCTCAAGTAATAAAATTAGGGTGTTGGCTTTATTTCCATTGGTCGCTGATGTGGGCGTGCAGGAAAACCAGTTGGAGAGTGGTGAAACTGGAGGACTAGGAAAAGAACCATCGACACTGTTAGGTTAATTGTGGACGGTTTTTGGTGAATAACCAGGATGGACGAACTAGTCGGAAAATAACCAAAATAACCAAAATGACACATTATTTCATAACTCATGAAACACCAACCAGGACATTTAGCTTCGCGTGCAAATAAGAAGGTTTAAGTCAGTCTATAAAGGGAATGAGGTTTCTGCCCTTGAGCTCCCCCTCTATGTCTAAAAACAGCAATAGAATCAATCGTTACATCAGCAATTCTGGAAATTCAAAAGTTATCGGTATGTTTGAGCGAGGTTTAAGCTGCGTCCATTGACAGAGTCGTGATTGAAGGCGAAACTTTGAGTTCCAGGGTTTATGCATAAGTGAAGAAGAAGAAGAAGATTCGAACACCGGAACACTTTGTTTATGGTTTTGAACTTTCAGACTCGTACAGGAGTCCATCGTCAGAGGTAGTGGCAGAAACAGAACAAGCGAACTTTCTTTTCCTTCTCCCACCTGGGCCTGTTGTCGAGGCACGGTCAAGAAGACCGGCGGCGGCGGCGGCGGCGGAATCGAAAAAACAGCCGTCTGCGCGTGCCACACACGTGCCTGGTCTGCGCACGACGAACCAGAATTTCACACAACAAGGAGGGGTGCGAGCGGCTGGAGTCTAAACTGAGTGGGAGTGTCCTGAAAGTCATATTTAGAAGGAGACATTCCATCCTGACTCACCGCCCAAAGAGGACAGTCGAGTTATCTCGTTAGTTGACGGTTTTCAAAGTCACGGCTTATAGGGCACCGTGATAGTTTAAAAGCACTTTTTTAGTCATTGATATGTGCTGAGTGCCATGGGGTGCACTCGACAGAGAAGAACTCGCTCCCTCTTCCTTTCTTAAGATCCCCGTCCTCTATCCGAGACGGTCAGTCATCTGGTGCGGCGATTGGGTTCAGTGGCTGACAGAGTTATAAACTTCCCGCCTCAAACACGGCCTGGCCTACCGCACAACACACCACGGTTTCATACAAAGAATATGGCAGTTTGGATCTCACATGGGTTAGAGTACCATGGCTGCATAGTTAGGCAAGAATCGTTTATCCTGGCTCTCAGTTCACCGGTCGGCCACTTCACATAAACGGATACAGACAGCTGACTGCGGGACCCCAGCTGTACCGTTAGTTGGCAACCTTCTAAGTCATCGCATTTAGCGTGTCATGGTAGTTTCCAGCCCCGTCAGATGCACTATGGAGAAGAATGCGCAGAAGTACGGTGAAGATATATTCCTCAAAGTCGATCTCAATATGTCTTCCGCTTATCATACCTAAGTTGATTGTGCGAGCCGGTCAACAAACCGACGCGGAGATTGGGCGCAGTGGTTGACAAGGCTAAAACAGCCTGCCTGCGCGCACCACACACGAGACCTGATTTCCAGCAAACCAACAGGGTTTCACGCAGTGCATTTGTACTGCGTAGATCTCACATGTGTCAAAGTAGCATAGATGCCACGTAGAGAGAGGGAGAGATTGATATATATATATATATATATATATTGAAATCAAAACGTTCTTTGGGAAAGGGAGAAAACTTTATTGAGTAAATTTTCGACGTCGGTCGGATGCCTGCGTTCCAATTCATTCGTATATATATATATATATATATATATATAGATAGATAGAGAGAGGCGAAGAACACATTTCCTACTTGTATGAGATGTGCGCGGTCCGAGCCTGTGGTGCGTGTGATGTCAGACGTGTTTATTGGTGACACATTTCAGTCAGTATCAGTCAGTGTATTTGGAGTAAACGACAGAAGCCCTGAAAACTCCATTTAGAGGGTACAGATATAAGGGAAAATAGTAAAATTGCAAAGCTTTTGCTTGTAGTTTTAGTAAGGCGAATTAATAAATCTAATAATGTAACATAAAGGCGAAAGGGGTATTATATTCGCGAAATAAGTGCGAAAAACTTTGTTCACCGCATTCGGACTGTGAAAATTTCAATATGGGCTAAGTTTGGCGCACAAATGGTTTGGTGACGGGTAAATGTGTGGTGATATGGTTTAGTTTGAGGTGGCTTGCCGCAGGTTTCCATAGAGGCGCATGTGGCCGGGCAGACCCATGCAACGATTGAGTGTGCAATGGCAGTGTGGGCAGTTGAGGCGGATGCAAGGGGTGTGAGTTGGTGCAATAGGCACTGGTTCGTCAGTCTCTGTGTTATGGACTCGTAGGTGACCAACCAGGCTGATCCGCGATGTGCATTTGCGGTGACAATGTGAATAAGACAGGTTGGCATCCTCCGCGTTGTTTGCGGTGGTGATGCTGATAGTGGTGTAGAGAGGCTTGATAGTCCTGGAGATGGGAGGGTTTTCGGGTGTCCAAGGTGTGCTTGGCGTGTCGATATTGCGGCGAACTCCGATGTCACGGACGCGCATGTGGTTGCATAGGCCACACGCGGAGAGTGAATGCGTAGCTGCCTGCTCTCACTGTCCGCAGCGCCGCCACTTATCCACGCCGCCTTCGGTCAATTATACGCGTGTGACAAGCATTGCGCACGCATGCGAGTCTACTCCCTACTTGCGACGCCATGACGCAGATCGATATTTTTCCCTTCACCGATTGGCCGCGGCCGGACTGTGTTCGGGTGCATGCACTTCGGCTGACATTCGCCCGGTGAAGGCGCTATCTGCAACTGATTGTGGTGCTGAGTGTGCACTATCGGGCCCAGTAAAAGCTTGTTCATCTAACTGTCTTCCCTGTCTACTGAGCTGGGAGTCTTTGACTTGTTGATCATCATACCTCGATAAATGTGCGTGGGCAGCGTGGACAGTGGAGGCGGATGCGAAGGGTGCCTGACACTGGCACGCCGGTCTCGGTGATATGGGTCCGCAAGTGACCGAACAGGCCAATTAATGATGTAAAGGTGCGATTGCAGTGGGAACAGATTGAGATCTAGTCCATATTGATGGTGGTGGTGGTGGCGGTGAGAGCAGTGGTTGACGAGACATCGGGGCCGCTCTCTCCGGTGGGGGCTGTGAAGAGGTGGTGATCGCCGCCGCGTGGACCATGACAGGGATGGTTTAGGTGGTAGTCAACGGCAGGACAGCCGGGGGTGCGCACCAGCGGTGATGGCGGTTCCAGTCGTGGGAGTTTCGACAGGGGTTGCAGACGGAGGCGTTTGTGGAGACAGGAAGTGAATTTGTAGTGTCGTTACTGCTTCGAGTCTGGGGAAGTCCGACGAGGCCGATGCGTGAACGGGACGTCCGTTGACAACGTGGACACTTTGGGAGAAGGTGGGGTGTTGGGGTTAAGAGTCCGCGGCACTTGTGACTAGTTTGTAGGACACTTGCGCAATATTTTATACACACATGATACACACTCTTGGTGGTGTATGTCTTTTCCGCTGTGTCCGAAAATCCAATCCATAAAAAAAGATCACTTAATCAACATGCAGTTTTGTTATCAGTTTGCGATACCTGCTCTACTATATTTTATTTGAAAAATATACAGTTCTGTGGCCTACCGCTTAGAGCAGGTTAATATCCCGATTCGAAAGGTTTTTGATTGTGACAGTTTTTACGACGCTGAATCGTGGACCGAGATGTCGAAAATCAATGAGCAAAGTGCACGCTAGTTAAGTAACCTTGTTTCAGAAAGTTCGGCATTCCTGTCTGCCTGTTGATTCTTGGGACTCTTTGGCTAGTTAGTCACTACCGCTAACTTACTTCATTAATTCCTTTAAATCAAATTGCACGCAATTAATAAACTAACGAAGACCTCAGAGGCATTTCGGGAGAGCCAAGTCTAGTAATAAACTTCACTGGCATACTGCACTTCATCAAACGAGTACTGGAGACAATCAAAAGTCAGTCTTTTCTGATACACGAGCAGAAACTTGTTTAAGAAGACATTTGAGGAAGAGGCTACTTAATCGCTTGCCCGGATTCCGGCGTCTTTTGTCGGATCTGATGCTCCTGCGGCCGGAGGACCTAAGTGAGCCTTATTGGCCGAACACGCAACAGCAAATACGAAAAATGATGCCAACTCCTAAGTCACTGCTAATGTGACGGGACCTGACCACGTCTTCACGCTCAACAGGGCGAAAATTTTTACGAGAGGTGACAGCTGCGTGTGCTTGAACCATGGTTCCCTGGCGCACAGTCCACTAACAACTACAAGGCTAGCCACAGTCCTGGTATGTGCTAGAATTTCGTCTGTCCAGAGTAAACAGTAACGCGTGGGACGCACGGCGAAGACTCCTTCCTGAGACAGTACCAGCTGGCCAAATGACCGTTTACTAATGGTTCCGATAACCAAGAACGTTGCTAAAAGTGTAACAATTAGCGACTCGAGTGAGAGCACTCATGTTCTCTGATTACTAGCTATGAGAATTTATCACGAATGCGGAAACACTCCATCGTGGTCGATGAATGGTCGCGTAGCAACTGTATCATAGAGATACCACGCCCTTTGCACGTCCATTAATTGTATCTCTTGTTGCCCCTGATGATAGGCTCCATCGAGGGTTTCAATTGTCAGACGACTATAGCTCTTGTTTCCGCCATCGAGTCTCCTTAGCAGTTATGAGTGATAAGCATATCGGGCACACTGAAGTTACAATTCGGGTCTAGTGGATAATTGCGTCTTTTAGCTTAGACGGTCTATCGAATTTTAGGCAGCAGATCCAGGGCTGGTATGCGGATGAGTAAGCTGCAATTGTACACTGCTTTGTTACCAGATGTCGAGTCCACCCCTGCTGCTTCCCAAAGCGCAGGTTTCAGCAGACAGAATAATACTGGGATGCCTTATAACTAAAGCTCCGTATGTCCGGTTAACGAAAGCTGATTTTGGGACCATCAATCACTTGAGAAAAGAGACAAATGATGTTTCCTCGTTATAAGTGTTCTTATTATCGTCACTTATTACAGAGCATGTTGTAGTTTGGCGAAAAAATGCTGCCGTTGTTCACGTATTTGAATGATGACTTATTTTACGTTCAAGTCTGTCTTGTGCTTTATAAGTTGACTAACCTGATTGTCTGTGCTGTCAGGAGCCGCGATTGGACCGACTACGCGCCCTTGTCCATTCCTTTATTGTTCCTGTGATGTGGTCCAACTAGTAGATTGTTTTAAATGTCAAGATGGATAAGAAAGCAGTAACATTCCTCCAAGTTCCTTGGTTTTCGTGGTCCAGAAAGTGAAAATCCCAATTTAAAACTAAAACGGAAGAAGGCTGATCGAGCAACGGGAGAATTTGTTTGTCATTCCGAATGTCCGAACTCCTATAGGGGCACATCGTCAGAAATAACAGCAGCAACAGAACAAACACCAGGGATAGAGGGTTTTAGCCAATCACGAATGCCCACTGGCGGAGGTCTGGAAGTGACCGTGCAGGGCTCAGTGCCCGTCCGTCCGCTAAAAATAATAGACCAATTTTGGTTCTTTAATTCAGGGAATTTTTTCCTGCCTCTCGGACTAAACCCCCACACATTTTTTCTCACACTGTCACATGTCTTGGCTGACAAATCATCCGTAACTCCTTGAAATTATGATTTACTGTGACAAAATTCTATCACTTGTCATTTGTCACGAAAAAAGTCAGTTAGTTATTTTTGAAGCGTTAACTTAAATTCTTAGGTATGTTTTCGACTCGAAAAGATTACTTCAGTAGGTCTGTAATATTAATTATTGTGTACCATAGACCTAACATGTAGTAGGTGGGCTAACTCATGAAATGCCATGAGTTAACACAAGAAAATCCCTATAACGCGAAATCCGCTCAACCGGCGTTCCCCAAAATCCTACGGCAGTAAAAAACGCTTGTTCTTAAAAAGAAGGCATAATTGGGGTTGTAAATGAATACTGACTAATGTAAAAATAATTAATTTTCACTGAAAAACTAGAGTTTCAGAAAATGGTCATATTACAAGTCGCTTAAATAGCGCTTACGTTAAGAGTGGAAAATGAAGGGGGACGCATGAAATCGTGAAAATAACGAAAAATAATAACAAGTGCAGACGATCAGTACTTTGTTAATTGTCCATTTGCATCAATTACGCCTGTAAGTCTTTCAGGCATGGGGATGGTCGGGTTGTCTACAATGGCTTCTTTAATGTGATTGTCCAGAATGCGATCAGGCTTTTCACGCATTGACAGCTTCTTATTCGTTTTAATGACGCCAGGATGCCAGCCTTTAAATGGACTTCTTTTAGGCCGTCTGCAAAAAAATACACTCCGTAAATGATGGTTGCTCAAGTAGTATGACTTATTCCTATTGACTTTCGCTATCTTTATAAATTTTAAAAAAATGTTACACAGAAAATATGCACAAAAATATTATCTCCTGTATTCATGTAGTAGCAAGTTGCGTCTTCTTCAAATTGTTTACTTGAAGAGGGAGTATCTCCTAGTCTTAAGAGAATTTCTAACTATCAGATTTTTGAAGACCGCGAAATGTCCATTCATACGCCATCGCATCAGCACGTTCGTTAATGCTACTTATGCACTACACAGCCTGGCCCAATCAATTGCACGGTTTTATTAGTCATGTATGACATCTTTATAACAGCACAGAAAATTGCGTGACATTTCGTTGACGGAATTTGTACGGCGTATAGTTTGGAGACCCAGAATGTAGGTGGCACGGCAGATGGAGCGGAAAAATCTTCGGAAATTAAAAAGTCCTTAAAATAGAAAGATACCACTTGTCGTGTTGGTGGGCCAAATGTCCGATTAGGATTAGAAATAACAGTGTTGAGGAAGTTGCGGCGACGAAACAATCGTCGAAGCAAACACAACCGCCTACGGCGAATAACTAAAGTGCTGATTCGGGCAGACATCTGCATACCCTGCAGCTAAATCCTATGAATACTACCCTCTTTGCACATCTAGGACCCTTATATGTTGTTGTCTTCGGTTAGACGCTGGGATCAGTATGCTCCCTCCTCCT